>JACEFZ010003768.1:40000-61766 GCA_014155875.1 Cepaea nemoralis | reverse complement strand
TTTTTTTTTTTTTAATTAAAAAAAAAAAAAATTTTTAGGGGTTTTTTTTTGTATGTTTTTGTATGTATGTATGTACGTACGTATGTATGTATGTATGTATGTATGTATGTATGTATGTATGTATGTACGTACGTATCACGCATTCATGCATGCATGCATTCACTAACCCACTTTTCCTGCCGCAGCCAGTTACGTTAAACAAACACTCTGACATCCCGGAACTGAATATTTTGTCCCTGACCTAACCTCTCTCTGCGTATCCATTGCCGGCATCAATGTTCAATCCGTCTGTATAAATTAATGTTTGGTGACGTTGTTTCCGTGAATAATATGTAGACGTCAGTACACTTCTGCCTATCTCCGACATTGCACTGTTTCATTACATCTCAGCATGCAACTACAGTTGCGCATTTAAGCCCATATTGTTTAGATATATATTCAGACATTCACACAAAGAAAGAAACAAGGTCAAGCAAATATTAACTGAAGTGTGTAAAATATGCGACATTCAGTTACACCTGACAACACGATAACACCCTAAGGTTATACAAACGGATTACTTAGATGTACATACCGATAACTTCCCAAGGTTGTGTTAATATATTATACATTTAGTTGTTTTTGTTTTCAGCAACAAGACGCAAACAATTCTCTTCCCTGGAATAGAAAATTATTCTACATAAGACATGTCTCATGTTACCGCCGTCTCTGTTCTGTGACATAATGTCATACGGTAATCTTTATGTACAAATCATTATGTAGGCTGCTAATTTGTTGGTGTTTAATGCGTATGTTATTTGGTGTGCTGATGCTGAAGTAGCAGGTTCAACCCCTATGCTAGTCAGTTGGTCTAAAATGTTGACTTCTCTTCCTTGACTTGGGGACTTGTAAATTGCAAGAACCTCAAAAGTATGAGTAAATTAGACAGATGGCAAAGGACACTAGTAATAGGGTATGCTAAATAAATACGAAACAATCAGACTAGTGCACTAGAAGAAGTATCACATGTTTGAACTACACTTGAGTTCAAAGCGAGAGAAAGAATGCTTTAAAACATTGAGTGTAGTATATGATTCTGCAGTAAATACCCATACTATCTGTGAGAAGAAGGGTTTGGACATTTCGGTTAGGATTTGAAGGAGCCTCCCTCATTGACCTTGACCTCGATGGATTTCCACCCCTTCTCGGACTCGCAGTTGGGGTGGTGTGTAAGGTTGATATCTAAATTAACTCCTATGTTTTTGGTTGTGTATTAAAAACACACGTGTGTGTGTGTGTGCGTGCGAGCGTGCGTGCGTGCGTGCGTGCGTGTGTGTGTGTGTGTGTGTGTGTGTGTGTTGCCTTTTGTATATATGTGTACTTTTGACTTTGTTCGTTTTGTTCCATTTTGTATATGTCTGTAATTTTGGATCTGACCTCTCTGTTGCATTGTGATTGCAGATCGTGGTGTCTCTGTATTTGTGTGTTTTGACTTTGGTCTCTCTGTTGCACTGTGTATTTGTTCTTATATGATAATGTACTTGTCTCGGTGTTCCAATGTGTGATTCAATTGTTCTAATGCTTTGCGCCACAATCAACATGAAAAACAAACTTGCGCCACAGTCAACATGAAAAAAAAAAAGAATAAACAATGAAAACAAACCATTTACACCACTAACAAAAACCAACAAACTAAAACTATTTTGTATTCAGAACATTTATTTTCATCAAATTCATTACATGAAATTTTCAATCGTGTCGAATGTGTAGAGGATAGAGTCAACAAAACAATTTTATTGACAACACATATACGTGTATTTTCAGTACATTCATTGACAAAGTACAGTCAATATTTGTATTGTTCTTCACATATAATGAGCATTGAAAAACGTGACAGAAAGTGACAAACATTGAGTTTTTTATTTTTATTGACATAGAAAATTAACTGTACATATGACCAATTTAAAATGTTTAATAGAACACACATCAATCGTAATTAACTACCTTATAGAGAGTAAAATGTAGAATCCATATATACATATTTAAACTAGGACGTGTTATATGTGTATTGATGATGTAGTGATCATGTCTCCGTGTACATGGCGTTTTATGTAGAAATAGAATAGCGAGTTTCTGTGTTGTGTGTATGTGTAGATAGGCGTGTTTTGTATTGTGAAGCCTAAATTTGTCCCGCCAGTCGCTGTCTGTGTGTCGAGTACATCTAAAAATGTTTGTCTGTCTAGGTGGGTGTTGTGTTGTTTGGTGAGGACATTTGTGCTTGTATTTTGTAGTCTCCGAAACAATGGTATGTTTTGCTGCATAAGGATACCATTCCATCCCCTTCGTATTCTAACTTGAAAAGACCAGGGGTTCTCTTTTCATAAGCTTTGATATCTGACAAGCCTTACAGGTATCAGTACTAGCTATATGATCAGAACAGACTTCAGCCGGGAACCACTGATTATAAACACTATCATATTCTTCTCTAACATATGGTCTAACTGCTTCTGTTGGGACGGTGCGCTAAGGGCTAAGTAGAGAGAGTCAATATCCATTTCACACAATTGTAAATCCACCCTGTCTATAAAGTTATCTAAGAAATCAAAATAAAATTCTAGTATCCTCAATTTGGCATACTGATAAACGAAAAATCCCATTTGAAGGGGGAGATCCCAGAATGTTGTCCTTTTTCCTTTTTCTACTTCAAAAAAGTCGTCGGTAATTGGCGGCATCTTCTTAAATAGGGGATTATTCACAAATGTCGTCGGTAATTGGCGGCATCTTCTTAAATAGGGGATTGTTCACTAACTTGGTTGTTTCTTCAGCCTTAGAATAGGAAACATCCAAATGTTTGCCCTTGTTGGTTAGGGTGTTGCTGTAAACGGCATTACCCAACACATTCATGGTTTCCGCCTTAACAGTAGAGGCAGTATTACTATCACCTTCTCCTCTGGCATCAGACACTGCATCACCAAATTCTTGGATACAGCTAACTTGTTTCTACTCAACGATGTGGTATACATGGGTGACCTTTAGCCATTGTTGCAGATACTATTTTAACAATCATGTTGGCAACATAATTTTTTCTCCAAAATAGCTGCTTCTAAGTGTCCGTCTCGCACTTGTCAACAATTTATGTGACTCGGCGTACTGCCTCATAAGGTCACCTATATGCTCTATGCCCACTTCAGTATTTTACGAAAATTGGTGTCATCTCTGAGAAGCGCTCTTTAAGCTTGTCTCGTACATGGATATATCACTCTATCAATCCAACACAGTTTCGTCTCTTACAGCCGCAAGGATCATTTCTTGGTCTATGGTCTGCTTATTATGCCAAGATTTTACATAGGGGAATCTGGCCTTGACAAAACCCTGAATGTCACTATTGGTCTTCTTTAGGTTCCTCCAGTCGCATTCCCACATTTCTACTACCTGAACTTAAACCTCATAAACCAAGTAGTCATGAATGTCGCAGGTGTTGTCATTCTGTCAGAGGTATCTGATTTACTGGGTTAATGTTAATACCATGGGTCAGAGGGCAGTCTGGGTGGCCGTGGAATAGACATCCGTGAAATTGATACACGGTTCTATTCCCCCTCTCCCACCCATCTACTCCAATATGACGCGGGCCCAGAGACCATTAAATTGTGTGCTCAGCTGTATATTCTCACTATATATATATATATATATATATATATATATATATATATATATATATATATATATAGAGAGAGAGAGAGAGAGAGAGAGAGAGAGAGAGAGAGAGAGAGAGAGAGAGACAGACAGACAGACAGACAGACAGACACAGAGAGAGAGAGAGAGAGAGAGAGAGAGAGAGAGAGAGAGAGAGAGAGAGAGGCTAAAGAAAGAAAAAGGCTGAAGAAAGCAGAATACTTTTGTGTTTGCGCTGGCGCACTGAATTTTGCTTGTGGGTTATCTTTCCTGATAACCTGTGTCATCAAGTAAACCCACTCAGACTTCTGATGTACTTGTAATTTATGTCACAGTGTCAACGACGAGAAGTCAACATTTTAGTCCATCTGACCTCTTGTGACAACACTGGCCCGAATCTCACTGGTTGTCAAGACCTTTTATAATTTGGGTTATCATTTCTTCTGTCTTCTATTAACTCGTTGCCACCGAGACGGTGCCCGGACGCTAACTACCTGTCTGACTAGCTGGGGACCCACACCAACATCTCCCTGACTATCAGACAACAGTCTCTAGACAGGTAACTTAAGAATCTTTAATGAAGATTTAGATTCTAGACAGACATGCAGTTACTAGACAAACAGACAGAAAGACCGAGTCTTGGTGAGAGTAGTCTGGAGGACACTTTCTTCATTCCACCAGTAAGTTTTATGGCGGGTAAGTGATGCAGACACAGGTGGTAGGATATCATTGACCTGATCCTCCTGGAACTCTAGGAACGTCTCTGGACTTGAGCCTAGTCAGGATCAACGCTGTTAAGACCGCACGGCTGTTTCTCCCACCAGACTAATCTGTAACTACAGATAGCTTGGTCATCTAGGCGTCGTCAGAGTATATTAGGATGATGGCCCCGTCTTCTAATATAAGTTGACTGCAGGAAATTCTTCTCCTCAGAGGCACATCAATCAAACAGATGCAACAGGAAAATAATAGGGATTCCTGTAAGTAAGAAGATACACGGTGTACATATACATCTCACCTGTTATTAATACATGACAACATGATAACAGACTGACATTATATGAGTGGTCAGCTCTTCCACCCTCAAACCACTTCCATGGGTCTGACTTCAGACATATCTTTAATAGACCTGTGTAGAGCAGCCAGATACTAGACTCCCATGGCACTGGTTAATCTCCGTCACGGCAAGGAAAGCCTCTCTGGAAAACAATCTATTACAATTAGAAAGAGGGTATAAGTATCAGGAAAACAGGTACAGGCTCTTCCCGTACTAGCCAAGGTTGCTTGCAAATGTCTCAGTCGCTCTGGTAAACCTTTCCTGAAAATCTTAATAAAGATAGACAAACAAAAGAAGAGTCTCTGTGTGTGTGTGTATATATATATATATATATATATATATATATATATATATATATATATATATATATATATATATATATATATATATATATATATATATGTGTGTGTGAGCCTGGCGCCTTACCGTCTTGGCAGATGATAGTTTGTAAAATCGAGTTATACCTCTTGACAACACAATGCCTTGGCTGAATTTAGAGACCATGTGTTGCCCATGCAGCATGATCCCTCTCTCGGACTGTCTAGTGTACTCCAGAAGAAAGGTAACACCAATACATCTGGAACAAGACAAGCTGCAGAAGCTACCGGATCAACATAGCATTACTGTAACTGCCCGCCTGTCGGAGCTTCAATCCTAGACCAGTTGCCAACTAAGGCTTAGGGCCTGGTCTGCCCTGCCATGACATTTAGTCTTTAGGTTGCATTTCATCGCACTAGGATAAGGCTTTTTCCCTCCCAGTTGCGCTCCTCCGCCCGAAGCCGTTGGCACAATGTGGGGTGTCTGGTATGCTAAGCATCGCTTAACATTCGGCGCTAAAAGAAGCAGGTAGCACCGTCTCATGTCATACGGTAGCTAGGTCATATCTAACTAAGACCTGACGCGCGCGCGCTCGCACACACACACACACACACACGCATGTATATATATATACTTCCTCCAGAAGTATGGTCACTTGTCTCACGTGACTTTCCGAACTCTGAAGAAGTTAGCTCACGCCGAATTGACCATTCGCATATTCCGGAATTGTCAGAACGTTTTTCTCTTAGCATTTTCTACGCACCTTAAAGGTCTGGCGTCATATTTCTCGAGACAGTGAAGTTACTCACCCCTGGTTATCTTTCTCGTGAACCCAACAGATTGTCAAACATAGAATTGGACACGGATAATTACACCCACACATGCACTAAATACTGTACACCCATAAACATGGGGTAAAGCAAAGTGGGGATTCGGTCCTCCCATCATGATGTCCAATTCCGTTTCGTGACACCGGTGTAGTGGTTAAACCTACTACCTCGTCATCAGCACACCGGGTGTTTAAGAACACGTGCTCTTATCCATTCGGCAACGCTGACTTCGACCTGCAAGCAGAATATTACAGACATGGAGGACAACATGGCCGAATGAATAGGAACGCCAGTTCTTAATCATCCGGTGTGCTGAGATAAGAGGTTCAACCCCTACACCGGACAGTTGGGCTAAAATGTTGACCTTCTTCCTTGACTTGTGGACGTAAATTACGAGTACCCCTGAAGTCGAAGTGGGTTCGCCTGATGGCGAGAGACACCGTTAATAGGGAAAGCACACAAAATTCAGTACAGGATTACAAGAATTAGTGTGTATGGACTACGTTTGTGTTCATAGCAAGCGAACGCATATATATATATACATTGGCACCTTGCCGTCTTGACAGACGATAGTTTGTGCTCTAAAAAGGCATAATAACTTTTAACTATGGCGGTAGCGAGTGTGACTGATAAGGCCAATTTGCGCTGTAAATGTCCGTTCACAGTGGGTGCATGTGAACACGTGGTCATTTCCACCATCATGCACCATCTTACGTCTCAAACGCTTGGTGTGTGACTTTTCTGCAATAATTTTCTCCTTTGACTTTATTCCATTTCTGATATTTGCCCTCCATGCAACACGTTCAGCGGCGACTTGCTCCCAATGTGCATTATCAATGCCTGTATCAATCATGTCCCGCTTACACACATCTTTGTATCGTAGTAGAGGCCGACCCTGAGATCTCTTACCCATCTGTAATTCACCAAAAAAGATATCCTTTGGTATTCTACCATCATCCATCCTCCTAAGATGTCCTATCCATCTAAGTCTACGAAGACTGAGCATGGAATAAACTGTCACACAACCTGATCTTTCCAATACTTCAGTATTTGTGATTTTGTCTTGCCACTTAATACCAAGAATTCTTCGCAGACACCGCATATGAAAGCTGTTTAAATTGTTCTCTTGGTGTGAGTAAGTTGTCCAGGTTTCACTGCCATAGAGAAGAGTACTAAGGACACAGGCTTGATAGACAAGGACTTTTGTTTTGGCAGTAAGCTTCCTGTTCTCCCAGACTCTTTTTCTTAACCTGTTCATTGTTGTTGCTGCCTTACCAATCCGGATGTTGATTTCCTGATCTAGGGATAATTTGCTATTTACCACTGATCCTAGATATGTAAAATGGTCTACTATCTCTAGTTCGGCGTCGTCAATAAAGATTGATGGTACCCCATGTGCACCTTGTGACATAATCTGTGTCTTCTTTTTGCTAATTGTTAAACCAAATTCAGAACAAGCATTGGAGAATGCAGATAGTAGACATTGCAATTCTTCCTCAGAGTGGGTCGTAACTGCAGCATCATCTGCAAAAAGCAACTCTCTGATCAGTACCCTCCTAATTTTGGTCTTAGCCTTCAATCTCTGAGCATTGTAGAGGCCGCCATCTGAGCGTGAGTGAATGTATATACCACCATCCTGATCACGAAATGCATATTTCAGTAGAAGTGAAAAGTATATTCCAAAGAGGGTGGGAGCTAGTACACAACCTTGCTTAACTCCACTCTTGATTTCAAATTCTTCAGAAGTTGCACCATCAAACTTGATTATACCCTTCATGCCTGTGTGGAACGATTCCACAATGGACAGAAGAGTTGGTGGGCAGCCAATCTTCTTTAGTGCCTTGAACAGACCCTCACGACTGACCAAATCAAATGCCTTTGTGAGGTCGATGAAGGCAATAAACAGTGGTTGATTCTGTTCACGGCATTTTTCTTGCATTTGTCGCAATGAGAATATCATATCAGTGGTAGACCGGTTCTGTCGAAAGCCACACTGTGATTCGGGGTAGACTTGATCTCCTAGGACTTGAAGTCTGCGCAGAACAATTCTGGCAAATACTTTTCCAACAATACACAGAAGTGAGATACCCCTATAGTTGTTGCAGTCGCTCCGATCGCCCTTGTTCTTGTACAGTGTTATGATGCTTGAATCTTTGAAATCCTGTGGGACTTGTCCTTCACGCCAGCATAGCTCTATTAGCTGGTGGATCTGTATAGTGAGTGTGTCTTGCCCACTCCTGATAACCTCTATTGGAATCCCATCCTTACCTGGAGCCTTGCCAGATGCAAGTTCATTTATAGCACACTTAACTTCTGTTATGGTGGGAAGTGTGTCCAGGTGGTCAAGAGTTGGTAGAGCCTCTATGGCGTTGAGGGCATCATCCGCTAGTTTGGTCTCACTTGAGTAAAGCTCCAAATAGTGCTCTACCCATCTGTCCATCTGCTGTTTCTTATCAGTGATGACTTCTCCAGTCAAGGTTTTCAATGGTGCACTTCTTTTGATCACTGGACCACAGGCTTTCTTTATTCCTTCATACATGCTTCTTATGTCTCCCTTATCACTTGCGATTTGAATGGACTCACATAACTTGATCCAATAATCATTTGCACACTGCCTGGCAGCCTTTTGCACATCCTTCCTAGCTTGCCTTAGCTCACTCAGAGTGTTACGCGTTGGTCTTTCCTTGTTTCTTAAGAGAGCTTTCTTCTTCTTATCAATCAAGGGCTGCAGAGTCTCGCTGTTGGCCGCAAACCAGTCCTGCCTCTTATGATCCACAGTGCCGTAAACCCCTACGGCAGTTTTATAAAGAGTTTCCTTAATTTGACCCCACTTTTCATTTACTGTACAATTTTCTGGTGTATCAGTGAAAGCGTCTTCAAGTTGCTGTTGAAACTGAAAGCACTTTTCAGGATCATGAGTGTTAATAATATTAATCCTGGGGCTAGATTTGTGTTTAGCTGTGTAGATTCTCTTTGGTCTCAGTCTAACCCTTGCAACAACCAAAGAATGATCCTGTATCACAGTCAGCACTGTGGTAACTACGAGTCAATGATATATGGTTCAGATGTTGTCTCCGTGTGATGATGAAGTCCAGCTGGTGCCAATGGCCGGATCTTGGATGTTTCCATGTGACCTTATGCATCTCTTTTGTTTTAAAAAAAGAGTTTGTAATACATAGGTCATTACTGGTGCAATGCTCCAGCAGCCTTTGCCCATTTTCATTCATGCGACCGATGTTGTATTTTCCAAGGCACACTGGCCATGAACTCGAGTCCTTGCCCACACGAGCATTGAAATCACCGAGCATATAAATGTAGTCAGATTTTGGAACTGCCTTGATCACGGAGTCTAACTCCTCATAGAACAAATCCTTCACATCATCAGAGGAATCGAGTGTCGGTGCATATGCAGTAATAATGGTGGCAAACCCACAAGAGGTTGCCAAGCGCAGGGATAATAGTCTTTCATTTCCTCCTGCTGGAATTTCAATCATTCCCAGTAGCGAATTCTTCACTGCAAAGCCCACACCGTGTTGCCTTTTTTTCTGCCTGCCCTCTACCCTTCCAGAAAAAGGTGTAGTTGTTTTCCCTGAGTGACCCTTCCTCAGCGAGGCGAGTCTCCTGCAGGCCAGCAATATCAATGTTAAGACGATTGAGTTCGGCATCAATCACAGCCGTTTTTCTCACATCGTCAATATTGGTCAAGTCAGTGGAAAATCCTGGACACATGGTTCTCACGTTCCAGGTTGCAAGCCGTAGCTTGAGGTTTCTATTTTTATTTTTGTTTGTACCTGGTGCATTGGTTTTACAGCCTGCGATTCAGATTTTGTCCTAGCCCCAAGCACCCATTGAAGCAGGCAGGCTGTGGCGGATCAGCACCCAATTGGCTGGGGGCTGCCCAGCTTGAGGCGGGCGGTAGCTGATCAGTGACACCTATAGGTGTCTCCCACCGTCAGAGGCAACGCGTGGCGCCCCATGTCTACGCCAACTGACAAGGACTTATAACCCGTAACAGTTGCCTCTCGCTTTGATTCCGAGACCAGTTAAGACCAGGGATGGAGTTATTGCCTCTCCATAGCACAAAGCCTGGGCTAAAATATAGAGATCATGTGTTGCCCATGCAGCATGATCCCTCTCTCGGCCTGCCTAGTTCACTCCAGAGGAAAGGTAACACCCCTACATCTGGAACAAGACAAGCTGCAGAAGCTGCCGGATCAGCAAAGCAATGCTCTAACTGTCCGCCTGTCGGAGCTTCGATCCTAGACCAGTCGCCAACCAAGGCTTAGGGCCTGGTCTGCCCTGCCATGACAATTTTGTCTTTAGCTTGCATTTCCTCGCACCAGGGTAAGGCTTGTACCCTCCCAATTGCGCTCTTCCGCCCGAAGCCGTTGGCACAATGTGGGGTGTCGGGTTTGGTAAGCGCCGCCCAACGTTCGGCGCTAACAGAAACCAGGTAGTACCGTCTACTGTTATACGGTAGCTCAGTCATATCTGACTAAGACCTGACTATAATATATATATATATATATATATATATATATATATATATATATATATATATATATATATATATATATATATATAAGTTCATTCATTGGCACATTTCCGTCTTGGCAGACGATAGATTGGTTTATTGTGTTTCAAAAAGGCATAATACCTACAACCCACGGCGGTAGCGAATGTGACAGATAAGGCCAATTCGCGCTGTAAATGTTCGTCCACAGTGGTTACATGTTAACACATGGTCATTTCCAGCATCATGCAGCATCTTTCGTCTCACACGCTCAGTTTGTGCTTTTTCTCCAATTATTGTCTCTTTTGTCTTTATTTTATTTCTGATAGTTGCCCTCCATGCAACACGTATGCAACAATATATATATATATATATATATATATATATATATATATATATATATTATATATATATAATATATATATCAGGAGAAAGATGTCAGCGTTTTTTGGGTCGTGTAACAAAAGAAGGTTAGGAAAACATGTGACCTCTAAAAAATCACCGGAAAGGCAGGGGATGTGGAATCATCAAGAAAAATAGTCCAGAACACCAGGGGTATGTGGAGATTCATGAAAGCCAAAACTGTTAATGTTTCATCTTTTAAAAAAAAGTCAAATTAGTTCATAATCCATCATTCAAGTGCCGTCTCCGCAATGAAGGTTGGCTGCAATGGATTTCCAACACTGACTGTCTATCGCCTTGTTTGTATATTCTGTCAGACTGCTTTCCATCAATCTCTTGATGTTGTCTTCCAACTTGTATCGTTGTCTACCTCTTCCTCCTTGTTTTAAACCTTACCCTCCAGAATGGTCTTTTGTGTTATGTCTTTTAACGTAGCCGAAATATCTAATTTGCTCTTTTAAACCTTTCTTTTTTTTATTTTCTTTTTTTCCCAAATTTATCTAAGTTGTTTTCCCACCCCTCCCTCCCCCATACATTACGACGTATTCTTACATACGTTACCTGGTTCATCAGTAACGAAAACCTCCAAATTACCTTCTAAATTTTTACTATATATGTCCACTTTGTTTGCCTTCTTCAATCATTTTTTTTTTTTTAAAATGTCTGATGATCGTTTATGAAATTTTTCCACCGTCTTATATTTACCCCCACCCAAGGAAAATGTCTTTGATAGGTCCAAAAACAATTAAAACATTGAAAGCGGGGACATTCCGGGATGTTTTGCTGAACAACAGTGATTTCTCGTTACAAAGTTATTTTACGGTAAGGAGATCTGTCAATTCTGATGACACACAAAGGCGTATCCATTCGTATGGGGGTGGTGAATGAAAGACCAGCTTAAAATCGACAGGGTCGCTGCATTGCACCGGGTTTTTTTCCCATATGGCTTAGTTTCTTTCCGCAGCGGGAAAGCGTCGCACACAGCACGAACTCCGTAGTTCCGACGACCCTCGGAGTCTCCGAAAAAATGCACACGTCAAATGAAGACGCGGCCCGAAATCGAACATACCACCTTCGGAGCCCGAGTCAAATGGCTCCCCCTTTCACCCGGAAATCCCGAAGGGTGCAATGCGTAATTTTTAAAAAAGGCAGAGAATTTACAGAGGCCGGGGTAATTTTGTAAATTAACAGAAAGTAGAAGGAATATATTTCTTCCTTTTTTTTCATTTCCTTCTTGTTTATTCCTGTCTGATGCTGTAATTTTAGGCCTGCATTCGTCTAAAATAGTTGGAGAAAATATCCCAGTAATGTGTACGTAGATTAAGGTCTGCGATCTGCTCAGACCTTATCTGTGTCGGGCGATTCCAGTAGGTTGATGATTGCTGTCGGGTTTCTAAAATTCAAACCATCCCTTTTTCCAATAGTCCTCTTCCTCTTTCAACACATGGTCCTGACATTTTTTTTCCCGTAACATTTATCATATTTATAGCGCGGACAGACAGACAGACAGATAGCAACAACAGACAGAAGAAAAGGGGAGGTAGGTAGGGGAGAAATTAGGTGGTGGGGGCTGGCTGGCTGGCTGGGTGGGGGGTGGGTGGGGGGGTGGGGCGGTCGGGCGGTTGGCCGGTCGTGGGTGGGTGGGGGGGTGGGGGGGTCGGCCGGCCGGCCTTCAGGCAGGCAGGCAGTTAACAGAAACACAGACAGCGACAGGCAGACAGACAGACAGACAGACGACAGACAGACAGACGAGACAGGGGGGCGGGCAGGCGGTAGGTAGGTAGGCGACAGAGAACATATAGACAGATAACAGATAACGCGACAGACAGACAGACAGATAATAATAGATAGATAGTAATGGATAGATAGATAGATAGATAATAGAAATAGATAGAAAATAATAGAAAATAGATAGATGAAGATAGATGATAGATAGATAGATAGATAGATAGATAGATAGATAGATAGATAGATAGATAGATAGATCCCCGCCAGGAGCCGGGCCCGAGCCAGCTAGTTTTTATATAATCACGTTTCATGAAAGAATCCACAGTATGACGACACCTCTGAACTACCCCTTATAAATTCCCTCAGTCTGCCAAAAGCGAAACCGCGCAGACAAATTTAAAAAAAAACAGCGGGGGTGTGTCTTGTTGAAGCGGTAATACTCTTAAAATGATGGAATGAATGCGTGGGGCAATAAAATATATACCGCATATAATCAAACATTGAAATCTGCTGTACAATCTCCAGAACAAAATTTTTTTTGTTGGGTGGACATAATTATAAGGTTATATGCTAAATCTCATCATTTTCCCTCAGTTAGTTACTGAGATATTGAATTTTATATTGAGGCAACAAAAAAAAACAAAAAACACTATAAATATAATGTTACAAACAGTCCGTGACATATGCAATGTCCCATCAAACTACAATTTTTAGAATAGTCGAGTTCCATTCTCTGGCGTCAATAATGTTATAATATCTCCCGTGGGACGTTTGTATTGCCAACTCGAGGTATTGTAAACATAGAGCTGCCTAAATCGCAGGATTTGGAATGTGTAAAGCCGACAGTTTAATTAATAACAACAGCCTACGCAGTAATGGAATTTAGACCAACAATTAGCAGAAGAAGAAGAAGAAGAAGAAGAAGAAGAAGAAGAAGAAGAAGAAGAAGAAGAAGAAGAAGAAGAAGAAGAAGAAGAAGAAGAAGAAGAAGAAGAAGGTAAACAATCTTTTGCATGTTCCAATTCCAATTCCAATTCCAATTTTCAAAACAAAAATTCCAAATTCGGCCTCGTTCGATCTGCCTCTTCAGCTGTGGTTATTGTTGAGGTCCGTGGTTTTTGAGGGTTCATTCATCCTAATTCTTGTCTTGTGCGCTGTTACGAGTGAGTCATATCTCGGACTGGTATGTTGATTTGTGTCAGCTGGGGGTTTGTAGCTGCTGTCCTTTGTGCCCGTTTCCTCTGGTGATGTCTGTTGTTAGTGAAGGCTGCTGGTTCGTCTGGCTTGACTGGTTGCAGTCCTTACAAGGATGTTTTATTTGGTATTTTTGCCTCCTTTTTTGTATATTTTCTGTAGGGGCTTATCGACATTTTCCTGTTCTTGTTAGCGAAATATGTCTTCCCTCTCACTTTTGATTCTCTTGCGCCTGTTTGCCATATAGTCTCTTTTGCTTTCTATTTGCCTATTGTATTCAGCTTCCTCTAGTTCATTTATTCTAGCCGTTCCTAGGAGCTCCTCCGGGGTCATTGAAAGAGGGTGATATGTGCTACCGTCACTCTCCTCCCCTACGATTTCTCAAGTGGTGTGGTGATATAGGTTTCCTCTTGGAGTACAGTAACGTCTCTGCCTTTTGTTGGGTTTCATCTTGCGGCTTTTCTGTGCTCGTTTCCTTGGCTTCAGTTGGTTTGCTTTGAGTTAGATCAATTTTTAGCATTTCTCTCTCCGCTTTGATGTCCCGTAGAATCTCTTCATTCTTCTTTGTCGTCTGTGCCATATATTCCACTTCTTGCTTGATGTTTCGCTGTATCTCCCGTAATTTAGCCAGCAGTTTTTCATTGTCGCTGGTCGGTCCCGGTGTTTAAAGTAGCTTGGTTTGCTTCTTTAGCTCTTCTATCTGGTCTTGCACTTGAGCTTTTACCGCCTGTGAGATGCTGGTGGATGTCTCGCATCTCCGCCTTGCTTCGTTGTATGGTGTCTTTGTGTTGATGACAATCTTTAACACGTCTCTGTATCGTTGCAAGTACAGACAGCCCAAGTATCTTGCTCCATGCTTGCCCAGGCAGTTGGCGCACTTTCTTTTGTTGTTGGGTGCTCTGAAGTCCGTGTCCAGCTTGGCCAGCGGACACTCCTCGAAGGCGTGGTGATAGGAGCAGGACCGGCAGATTTCCGTCTTGCTGCGTCACACTGATCTGCTGTGGTCGGCACTCTGGCATCTGAATCATTGGTTGACTCTTGGGATGAATCTCTCTGGTTGAGTTCATGCTCCACACAGAGACACATTTGTAAACACTTTTACCCAGTATTAATAAACTTCATGGTCTGTTGAAATTATCAGCCAAAACAATATGACTCGTGTGTTATTGACAACATTTATTCTCCTCACGGATTGGTTACGTCGTTCGTAACCTTCCAGAAATGTTACATCCTGTTGCACTAGATACACATGTATATAAATGTGGGAGAGGACAGCGGAGACCAGACAAGCTACAGCAACATTCATCAATGTATGTGAACATGCAAGTACATTGTCGTTAGTGTGAAGCGTATTTGTTTATAAAAAGTCGCTTAAAAGTCGACAGGGTCGACTTCATCGCACCGGGTTTTATCCCATAAGGCTCGGTCCCTTTCCGCAGCACGGAAAGCATCGCACAAAGCACGAACTCCGTAGCTTTTAGCGACGACCCACAGGAGTTTCCGAAACATTTTAACTCGTAAACCGATGGGTGCGGCCCGGAATCGAACCCACAAACTTCGGAGCACGAGTCAAACGGCTTGACCACTTCGCCACAGAGACTCCACAGAGACTACATCGTATTTGTTTATGTACGTACGTAGCTTTAACAGATTCTGTGCCACACAAAAGATAGGTTTAAACCACACACAACTGGATGGCGATAGGGATGTGTCACAATTATGACTTAAAAGTAGTTAATATGGTAGCAGACATTTTGTATTGTAACGCAATGACCATCTTTCGGCGATATATGAACCCACGGCAGATGCATGAAGTCACTTAAGATTTTTGATCGTCCCATAGCACTTAATAAATACACAATAAAAGTGTTTTAAGAACAACGAGTCAAAATAGATGTAGAAAATGTTGCTATATAGGGGGGTCAAATTTGAGTAGTCTACAATTTATAGAACTGGTGTCGTCACTCGCATCATGCTGAGACAGAAATTAGACGTAGACAGTCAAAATTGTTGGTCATGTTATGAGACGAAATACACTGGAGAACTTGGTGACAACTGGCAAGATTAAGGGGAAAAGAACAAGTGGTCGGCAGAGAAGTAAATATCTGGATGCCTTAACCACTTGGCATGGTAGAGACAAGAAGACGGAGCTTATCCACGACTGTAGTGATAATGTAAGATGACTAAACATGACTGTCACGCTTATCGACATGGCACATGATGATGATGAAGGTGCTCTGTGGCGAGATTGTAAAGGCACTTATATATTTTTTTTAAATTCATTGGACAGCCAAAATGAGCAATCTGAACATCGTTAGGGAGTTTAAGTCGCAAACAAAACTTATCACAAACATCAGTAATAATTTTTGGCGACTTATTGGAAGTCAAACCCTGGAACATGTTGTGACATTCGGAAGGATGTTTGGAAAGAGAGATAGAGGAAGACAGCGTCAGAAAAATCGTGATACTCTTGTGTCATGGCATGGAAGGAAGTCAAAACACGAACTGATCCATGTCATCGGAGATCGTAATTTGTGAAGAAGCACGATCGTCCACAATGACTTTTAGCTCAGCCCATGAGCAGATAATTAATAATAAATGTTCAATCAATCAATCAATCATGTGCCATGCCGGAAAGCGTGGGCGGTCATGACTCGCCATTTCACTCGATCACCAGTGTCGTGGATCAGCTCAGTGTTCCTGTCTCGTCCATGCCATGTGGCTAAGCCATCCAGGTATTTTCCTCTCGGTCTTCCTCTTGGTCTGTTCCCTTCGATCTTGCCAGTTGTCACTAAGTTCTCCAATTCATTTCTTCTCATAACACGTCCAAAAAATTTTGACTGTCTACGTCTAATTTCTCTAATCAGCCCACGATGTTCATTTGTCTCCTGTAGTACTTGGTCATTGGTTTTTCTGTCTGTCCATGGTATTCTTTGCATTTCCCTCAGAAACCACATTTCTGCAGCCATCAGATGCTTTTCAGCTTGACTGCTCATTGTCCAAGTTTCACATCCATACAAAAGAACAGGCTCTATGTATCCCCTCAACACTCTTTTTCTCGTTTCAATTGACATCTTCTTATTGGTCAGAATGTTTTTCATCTTGCTAAAGGCTACTTTCGCCATGGCGATTCTTGTTCTAATCTCTTCAAGGCATCTCCCATCAGATGTTATAACTGTTCCAAGATAATTGTACCGATTCACTTGTTGAAGAATATTTCCATTTACTTGTATATTACATTGTGGCACTTCTTCCTTCCTACTGACGACCATAACCTGAGTCTTTTTACAATTTAATTCTAACCCTAGTTACGTCATTTCAAATTCACAAATGCAAAACCAATAAACTCACGACTTCAGAATGTTGAGCTCAATACTACATGGGTTAGATGAGGGATTGGCAACCCGTTTTGTGGTGGCATTCCAAGGTAATGATGTAAAGTTACTCACTGTGACGACCTAACTCCTTGTAAAGTTACCATTCAGCGTTCCTCCCTAAGCCCTTGTAAAGTTACTATTCAGCGTACCAACCTAAGCCCTTGTACATTTATTATTCAGTTGTTAATATAAATCCCTGTAAAGTTATTATTCAGCGTGTCAACGTAAGTCCTTGCAATATTACTATTCAGCGTGCGAACCTAAATCATTGTAACGTTACTATTCAAGTTGCCAACCTATGTCATTGTAAAGTTACTATTCAGGTTGTCAACCTACGTCCTTGTAAAGTTACTATTCAGTGTGACAACCTAAGTCTACTCTAGTTTTTATTTATTTTCGTTGTTTCTTTTCTTTTCTTTTTAAAAAAAAACAGTAAACACCATATTTTGATCTTGAGCTTGTATTTACATATCTCCGACACATTAAATAATTATTAAACCCTGAAAAGGAATAAATACATCACTTATTTTTACTCATAGCCCACGTTTTACATACATACACAAGTATAGGTTCTATGTAGCACTGCAATATTCTTTTTATATAAATTGCAAACAATTAGGTATATTTACCTCCTGCGAAAAGACGAGACATACCAGACACAGACACGGCGTACGTACCTTACAAAGAACGCCATCTTACACAGATGTCTTTCCGCAGGAGCTAAATATACCTAATTGTTTGCAATTCATATTGATATATCCTGCTGCAGCCGCTGATTTAAAAAAAATTATTTGTATAACTGCAGTTGGCATAATTTTACTGGTTAGTATGCTTTCCATCTTTTAAAAGGCTACCTTTGTCATCACTATTCTTATTCTAATCTCTTCTAGTCACATCCCATTAGACTGTTCATAGATAGTTGTACAGATACACTTGTTTAAGATTATTCCCGTTTACACGTATATTACATTGTGGTATTTCTTTATTCTTACTGACGACCATAATTAGTGTCTTCTTGCAATTTAATTTTAACCGTAGTTGTTCACTGTGTACACTAACAGCCTCATCTGCTAGATGCTGCAGATCCTTATCACTGTCTGCGATCATTACTGTGTCATCCGCATATCCAGTGTTATTGATGTTATGTTCCCGAAGGGCAATACCTCTCATATCTACTAAATTTCTAAAAATATATTCTGTATATGGAAAACAGATCTATAGACATTACACATCCCTGTGGCACACCTCTCTTAATACGCTGATACTGAACTTAGGGAAACATTTTCTTCTCTCATACATTCTCACAAACAGCGTTTTACCACAGTGAACCAACTCCGAAGCACCAATAAATGTTTAAATTACAATCATTTCTGTTTTACAGCTGAGCTCCTTGAAAAGCAATCATCGTTTCATTTGAAGAATGGAGATGTTCAGGAAGCACACTTCCCCATTACTTGTGATTATTCGCCGGACTACTCTCCTGCATTGCTACCGCAGATGCCCAGGTCTGTATTAATCCTGTTTTGTCTATTGTCTCTGTAGGCTATCAGTTACCATGCTACCGTTTCTTCTTGGTCTGCTGGTTCTGTTTCCCTAATGGAACAGAGGACATCAACCAACTCACATCCTTCTCACAGCCTCATTATCCCTTTCTGTGTCCTGCAGCTCCCTCTCTATTTTTGTTGTTGTTGTTTTTTTTTTTGGTGTGTTGTGTTTGGAATATCCTATTTACAGGAAATCGCTATCAACACCAGCATTGTACTGCTGTTGTTGATGTCTTGGCAAGTTTACGTTCAGTAGTTTACCATTGCTTTCTGAACGACCGGCTCCATACCATCACGTTAAAACCCAGCGCAACGCGATCTGCTGCCAAATCGGTCACAGCTGCGTTTCGAACGCGGTTAAGCGGGCTTACGAATCGCGTCCGTTATCCCTTAGCCACGGAGACCGACAGTTAACTCCATGCCTTCCAAATATTTCTAATCCATGTATCTAGTTATCTTCTCGTATGTTTTAGTACGTCCTGCTTGCTTGCTTGCTTGTGTTCGTTGGCTTGAGCTCCAACGCGAAGCCCTGTATGTCGGATGAAGACATCCTGTTGTCCAACATCAGTGTGATGTCATACAGGACCTGAGGTTTGCGTGAGTATCCGTTGTCCCATGTCTGGTTTATTGGTGCGCAGACTGGTGGTTCCTCGCCGTACAGGCAGACACTCTCCGACTTCGGAGGAATCGGCGATCCTATTGACTTCAGCCAGGACCCCGAAGGGACCTGTTGCCCAGGACGCTCGACGAGGACGCGTCAATAGGTCTTGGCCAGTATATAACCCGGCCCTGGTGCCTTGGAAACACCTCTGCGTCCCTTAGTACGTCCTGTTTTCTTTTGCTCTGTGAGTTCCTAGGTAGGGCTTTCAATTTACACTAAATAAGTTAGTTGCATGTCCTTTACAGGACGTCACAGTCAACACCGACATTTTTGCTATTGTAATCTCTTGGCAAGATTACTTTCAGTATTTTCCCATTGCTTTCTTAACGACAGACACCAATACCATATCGTAAACACCAACGCAATGCAGTATGCTGCCAAATCTCCCTCAGCTGTGTTTCGAACGCGGGTAAGCGGGATTACGAACTGCGCCCGTAAATCCTTCGTAATGAAGCCGCCCTATTTACAATATTTATAAATATTCTCCGTGTGTATCTTGCGCCAGCGTCATCTCCTCTGCTCTTGATTGTCCAGAATAGGTCTCACTCTCGCGCTAAACACCAGATTAATGGTTCTGTCGTACGGTTTTAGTGCTTATATCCTGTGTAGGCACCAGTTAATTCATCTTTATAGTTAAATAGTAATTGTGTTAGTCGTTCTCCATGTCTCTGATCCAAACCACAAACGCAGCGGGTTCAAGCACTGGTCAGTTGGACTAAAATGTTGACTTCTCTCCTTGACTTGATGACGTAAATTACAAGTACCTCTCAAGTCGGAGTGGGTTCGCCTGACGACGCGAGAAACACACGCAAACATCATTCCAGTGCATTAAAAGTAGTACCACGTGTATGAACTACGCTTGTGTTCAAAGCGAGCGTGGGCAAACAATCAAATAGTAGGAATGGCAAGAATGGAAGATGTTGTTGGTGGCTATGATTTAGGCAAAAAAGAAATGAAAAAGAAGAAACACTTATAGAATGGGCGAAAACACAGAGTGTGGTAATTTGAAATATCTGGTTTACACACCATAACATACGACTCTACAGATTTAGAATCCCTGCTAAGAAAACATTCACCAAAAATAACTTCATGCTAATTAATAAACGATTTAGTAATGCATTACTAATTGTGCAGACACTGATGATTTGACTTACTTGGCTCAAACATATTCAATATAATTTACTCTACGCTAGCACAACTCCAGGCGACTGTGTGGCGTAATCCCGCATACCGTGTTCGAAACCCAATGCTGGCGATTTGGAAGCAGACCGAATTGCGTTGGTTTTCATACAATGCCGGCCGTTCCGAAATGAATGGCAAACTACTGAACGTAAATTTACTCAGGAATTACAAACAGCCAAAATTACTGAGGTTGACTGCTACGTCATGTTGAGGAAATCTAGAAGATATGGGACATACCATTAGAAATGCGGATGACGACATGCAACTACCTAAACTACAACTCATATTGATGGTCAATGAATTAGGGGGCCACATATGGATGACTGTGGTATACTATGTGAACATGTTTAGTACCACAACTCATATTGATGGTCAATGAATTAGGGGACCACATATGGATGACTGTGGTATACTATGTGAACATGTTTAGTACCACAACTCATATTGATGGTCAATGAATTAGGGGGCCACATATGGATGACTCTGGTATACTATGTGAACATGTTTAGTACCACAACTCATATTGATGGTCAATGAATTAGGGGACCACATATGGATGACTGTGGTATACTATGTGAACATGTTTAGTACCACAACTCATATTGATGGTCAATGAATTAGGGGGCCACATATGGATGACTGTGGTATACTATGTGAACATGTTT
Source organism: Cepaea nemoralis (assembly GCA_014155875.1). Taxonomy (NCBI): domain Eukaryota; kingdom Metazoa; phylum Mollusca; class Gastropoda; order Stylommatophora; family Helicidae; genus Cepaea; species Cepaea nemoralis. The sequence goes on along the minus strand of JACEFZ010003768.1, from coordinate 40,644 downwards.
AGTACCACAACTCATATTGATGGTCAATGAATTAGGGGCCACATATGGATGACTGTGGTATACTATGTGAACATGTTTAGTACCACAACTCATATTGATGGTCAATGAATTAGGGGGCCACATATGGATGACTGTGGTATACTATGTGAACATGTTTAGTACCACAACTCATATTGATGGTCAATGAATTAGGGGCCACATATGGATGACTGTGGTATACTATGTGAACATGTTTAGTACCACAACTCATATTGATGGTCAATGAATTAGGGGCCACATATGGATGACTCTGGTATACTATGTGAACATTTTTAGTACCACAACTCATATTGATGGTCAATGAATTAGGGGGCCACATATGGATACTCTGTATACTATGTGAACATGTTTAGTACCACAACTCATATTGATGGTCAATGAATTAGGGGGCCACATATGGATGACTCTGGTATACTATGTGAACATGTTTAGTACCACAACTCATATTGATGGTCAATGAATTAGGGGGCCACATATGGATGACTGTGGTATACTATGTGAACATGTGGATGACTGTGGTATACTATGTGAACATATGGATGACTGTGGTATACTATGTGAACATGTTTAGTACCACAACTCATATTGATGGTCAATGAATTAGG
>JACEFZ010003768.1:10000-37500 GCA_014155875.1 Cepaea nemoralis | reverse complement strand
AAGAACAACAACAACAACAACAACAACAACACTAACAAAACAACAACAACAACAACAACAACAACAACAACAAGATGATCTTGATAACCTACAAAAGTATTCATTCTTCCATACAAATATATCTGGTTAATGCAAATTACCTGGTAATGTTTCAGATACAGCTCATATTACTGATCCCACTTTCCATTGACAGAACCCAAGCATCTACCCTCTGTGTCATACGTCCACGCCCGCCGTTCTGAGTGTGACCCCAACTAGTGAGCCTTTCATCATCCAGAGCCCAAACTATGGCTATGGTAGCTATCCCAACAATTTGGACTGCACACTTACTTTTACATCTGCGGCAGAGCCGATGGTGCTGTCATTTGAGTACAGGTAATAACAAAATTTCTCTGTGAAAACACGAAAATGAAGAATATCTCATGGCAGTTGAAACATGGTTTCTGAGTTAAATGCAAAGAATACCATGGCCAGATAGACACACCAATGAGTAAGTCCTACAATATATATATATATATATATCTATATTTATAAAACAAAGTGTATGTATGTAAATATGTATGTATGTAAATATGTATGTCCTTTATTTGTTCGCGAACGGCCCATCCGATTGAGATGAAATTTTCTACACGCCTTCCTTTCATTCCAGAGCTGTCAACTGTCATAGTTTTTTTTTCTTCTTCCTCCTCCTCCCTCCTCCCCCTCCCAAAATACGTACGTAAATATATGATGATGATGATGAAAGAATCCCCGAACCAAAACGCTAGGGAAAGGGAAGAAAATGACGTGACTACACAGAATCGTCACACGGCAATCATCATCATCAAGTGCCGTGCCGGCTGGCGTAGGCGTTCATGGCTCTCTGTAGATCTCAGTCTTTGTTTTTTTAATCAACTCTGCTGCTGATATTCCTCCATGCCACGGCAATATCAATAACAATTCATCTTTTTATGTGTAAGGAAGTTATCTACAGTCGTGTAGAAGGGAAGAACTAGACGAGTATGAATTCGGAATGGCGAACTCTCTCCCCCTCTCTTCTCCTCCCTCTACCTCCTCCCTCCACCCTTCTCCTCTTCCTCCTCCCTCTCATCCCTCTCCCTCCTACCTCCTCCTTCTCCCTCTTCCTTCTCCCTCTTCCTCTCCCCTTCTCCTCCATCCTCCTCCCTCCTACTCCCTCCGCCTCCTCCCCCCTCCTCCCTCATCTTCCCTCCTCCTCCCTCTCCCTCCTCATCCCTCCTCCTCCTGCCTCCCTCCTCCTCCTGCTGCCTCCTTCTCCCTCATCATCCTCCCTCCTCTTCTCCCTTCTTCTCCCTCTTCCCTCTTCCTCCTCCTACCTCCTCCTCCTCCTCCCTCTACCTCCTCCTTCCTCCACCCTCCTCCTCCCTTCTCCTCCTCTTCCTCCTCCCTTTCCTTCCTCCTCCTCCTCCCTCTACCTCCTCCTCCCCCTACCTCTTTCCTCCTCCCTCCTCCTCCTCTTCCACCTCCCTTTCCTTCCTCCCCTCCTCATTCTCCCTCCTTCCTCTCCCTCCTTCCTCCTCCTCCTTCCTTCTTCTCCTTCTGCCTCCTCCCTCCTCCTCTCCCCTCCTCCTCCCTCCTCCTCCTTCTCCTCCTCCCTCCTTCTCCCTTCTTCTCCTCCTCTCCCCTCCTCCTCCTACCCTCTTCCTCTTCCCCTCCTCCCTCTCCCTCCTCCATCCTCCTCCTCCCTCTTCCTCCTCCTCCCTCTTCCTCCTCCTTCCTCTTCCTCCTCCTTCATCCTCCTCCCTCTTCCTCCCTCTCCCTCCTCCATCCTCCTCCCTCTTCCTCCTCCTTCTTTCTCCTCCTTCCTTCTCCTCCTCTCCTCCTCCTCCTCCTCCTCCTCCTCCTCCACCTCTCTCCTCCTCCCTCCTCCCTTTTCCTCCCTCCTCCTCCTCCCTCTACCTCCTCCCTCCTCCTCTCCACTCTTCCTCCTACCCTCTTCCTCTTCCCCTCCCCCTCCTCCCTATCCCTCCTCCTCCCTTTACATTCCTCCTCCTCCTTCTTCCTCCCTCCTCCTCCTCCTCCCTCCTCCCCCTCCTCCTTCCTCCTCCTCCCTCCTCCTCCCTCTACCTCCTCCCTCCTCCTCCCTTCACATTCCTCCTCCTCCCTCTTCCTCCTCCTCCCTCCTCCTCATCCCTCCTCCTCCCTTCTCCTCACTCTACCTCCTCCTCCCTTCACATTCCTCCTCCTCCCTCTTCCTCCTCCTCCCTCCTCCTCCTCATCCCTCCTTCTCCCTCCTCCTCCTTCTTCCTTCCTCCTCCTCCTCCTCCTCCTCCCTCTCCTCCTCCTCACTCCTCCTCCTCCCTCTACCTCCTCCCTCCTCCTCCCTTCACATTCCTCCTCCTCCTCCCTCCTCCTCATCCCTCCTCCTCCCTCCTCCTCCTCTCTCCTCCTCCCTCCTCCTCCTCCCTCCTCCTCACCACTCCTCCTCCCTCCTCCTCCTTCTTCCTCCCTCCTCCTCACTCCTCCCCTCCTCCTTCCTCCTCCTCCCTCTCCGCCTCCTCCCTCCTCCTCCTCCCTCCTCCTCCCTGTACCTCCTCCTCCTCCCTCCTCCTCCCTCTACCTCCTCCCCCCTCCTCCCTTCTCATTCCTCCTCCTTCCTCTTCCTCCTCCTCCCTCCTCCTCCTCTCTCCGCCTCCCTCCTCCTCCTCCCTCTACCTCCTCCCTTCACATTCCTCCTCCCTCCTCCTCCTCCCCTCCTCCCCTTCCCTCCTCCTCCTCCCCTCCTTCTCCTCCTTCTCCCTCCTCCTTCTCCCTCTTCCTCCTCCCTCTTCCTTCTCCCTCCGCCTCCTCCCTCCTCCTACTCTCTCCTCCTCCTCCCTCCTCCTCCCTCTCCCTCCTCCTCCCTCTCCTCCTCCTGCTCCCTTCTCCTCCTGCGTTCTCCTCCTCCCTCCTTCTCCCTCCTCCTCCCTCTTCCTCCTCCCTCCTCCTCGCCTCCTCCTCCACCCTACTCCTCCCTCCTCCTCCTAATCCCTCCTCCTCCCTCCTATTCCTCCCTACTCCTCCTGTCTCCTCCCTCCTCCTCCCTCCTCTTCCCTCCTCCACCTCCCTCTTTCTCCTCCCTCCTACATTTACCCAAGACAGAAAGACAGTCAGACAGATAGTCGGGAACGGGATCTTATATGACTACTTATATAATTTAAATGAGATGCTCTCCACCATGGGCTGGGCCGGGTCAGACAGACAGACAGACAGACAGACAGACAGACAGACAGACAGGCAGACAGGCAGACAGACAGACAGACAGACAGACAGACAGACAGACAGACAGACAGACAGACAGACAGACAGACAGACAGACAGACAGTCGGGAACGGGAACTTATATGACTACTTATATGAATTAAATGAGATGCTCCCCACCAGGAGTTGGGCGATGCCGGGCCGGGTCAGACAGACAGACAGACAGACAGATAGATAGTCGGAACGGGAACTTATATGACTACTTATATGAATTAAATGAGATGCTCCCCATCAGAGTCTGGGCGAAGACGGGCCGGGTCAGACAGACAGACAGACAGACAGACAGATAGACAGACAGACAGACAGACAGATAGTCGGTAACGGGAACGAGAACTTATATGACTACTTATATGAATTAAATGAGATGCTCCCCACCAGAGTCTGGGCGAAGCCGGGCCGGGTCAGCTAGTATATATATATATATATATATATATATATATATATATATATATATATATATATATATATATATATATATATATATATATATATATATATAATACAATACAATGTCTGTCTGTCTGTCTGTATGTTATTAATGCGTGCGCGAACGGTCCATCCGATTGAGATGACATTTTCTACACGTCTTCTTCTCATTCCGGTGCTGCCAATTGTCATAGTTTGTTAGTGTACAAACAGTTATTTACTTTTTATTTAATATTTCAATTTACATTATAAATTATATATAGCGAGGGGACATAACTTTTAATAGCATTGCTATATATGTAAAATTGTTGCATATTTCTCAAATAGGTGGATCTTTCATGTCCCCCACTTGGGTAACATTAACACGAATATTCCCAACAGCAAAAGTAGCAATCATTATAGAATATATATATATATAAGAGAATCTCCGTCTGTCTCTCTGTATGTCCTTTATGCGTTCGCGAACGGGAGCAGGGTCCTTCTTCCCCCTCCCCCTCACCTTCTCCTCCCCCTCATCCCTCCTCCTGCCTCCTCCTCCTCCCTATTCCTCCATCCTCCTCCTCCCTTCTACCCCTCCTCCAACCTCTCCTCCTCCCTCCTCTACCTCCCTCCTCCTCCCTCTACCTCCTCCCTCCTCCTCCTCTTCCTCTTTCCTCCTCCTCTCTCCTCCTTCTCCCTCCTCCCTCCTCCTCCTTCCTCATTCTCCCTCCGCCTCCTCCTCTCTCCCCCTCCTCCCTCTCCCTCTTCATCCCCCTCCTCCTCCCTCCTCCTCATCCCTCATCCTCCCTCCTCCTCCCTCCTTCTCCCTCCTCCTCCCTCTTCCTCCTCCTCCTTCTCCTTCCTTCTCCCTCTTTCTCCTCCATCCTCCTCCCTCCTCCTCGCTCTTCCTCCTCCTCCCTCCTCCTCCTTCTCATTCCTCCTCCTTCTCCCTCCTCCTCCCTCCTCCTTCTCTCTCCTCCTCCTCCCTCCTTCTCCCTATTTCTCCCTCTTCCTCCTCCTCATTCCTCCTCCCTCCTCCTTCTTCTCCCTCCTCCTTCCTCGTCCTAATCCCTCCTCTCTCCTACTCCTCCCTCCTCCTCCTGTCTCCTCCTCCTCCCTCCTGCTCCATCCTGCCCCCTCCTGCCCCTCCCTCCGCCGAATATGAATTAAATGATATTCTCCCCACCAGGGACTGGGCGAAGCCGGGCTGGGTCGTCTTTTTTGGGAACGGGAACGGGAGCAGGGGCCGAATATGAATTAAATAAGATGCTCCATTTACCCAAATTAATTGTTGGGGGAAGATGTAAAGAACTTTCAAGTGCTCTTTCTAATAATAGACAGACAGACAGACAGACATACAAACAGACAGACAGACAGACAGACATACAGTAGATAGTCGGGAACGGGATCGGGAGCTTATATGACTACTTATATGAATTAAATTAGATGCTCCCCGCCAGGGACTGGACGAAGCTTGGCCGGGTCAGACAGACAGACAGACAGACAGACAGACATACAGACAGACAGACAGACAGACAGACAGACAGTCGGGAACGGGAACTTATATGACTACTTATATGAATTAAATGAGATGCTCCCCATCAGGGTCTGGGCGAAGCCGGGCTGAGTCAGACAGACAGACAGATAGACAGACAGACATACAGACATATAGATAGTCGGGAACGGGAACGGGAGGTTATATGACTACTTATATGAATTAAATAAGATGCTCCCCACCAGGGTCTGGGCGAAGCCGGGCCGGGTCAGCTAGTATATAATAACAGAGAAAAACAAACATGTACATTTCTCATATATGAATACTAATAATAATCAGATTAATAATAATAATCATAAGAATAATGCAGGAGCCAATGTTTTTGGATTTCCTCATTCGTCAATCCATAAAACTAGAATATATTGTCTTTTTCCCGTACTGCTTAGAGCAGCAAGAGGTTAGTGAACGCCGTGATATAATTTACCAATTGCTGCTATTGTAAAACAGTTTCTTATTTATTAGAAATAACTTATGCAGCCTGATCCGTGTTTGGAACATAATATTCCAGGTGTCTACCACCTTGATGCGATGTGTCTGAAGGCATGTCCTTCCAGAACATTCAATTATATCATGCGTTTTCTTTCTTTATTCTTGAGATTATACTCATCAAACATGGCATTTCTCTATCAATATTTATCAAAATATTACATGTCCATCACACATATCGCGTGGTTACAATATGTTAACAAGAAGATTGTACCAACATTTGGCCCGATAGTTCAAGTTACAGATTAGCAATAACACAACAATTTCTCCAACATGACGTATGTTCATAAGATGTGTTATCATGATTATGCTTCCACATGGAGAGAAAGTTTGTGAAATGCCCTTAAAAGTGAATCTGTACTACATAGAATATTTACAGATTTCTAAGCATTGATAGTGAGATATATTTTCACCATACATAGAAGATATTTAAACATAGGAATTTGAAACTGTATAGAATAGGAAGATGACAGCGTAGTACAGCATGGCTGCTTTACTAGAAAATAATCAGGCTCTCAGTTACAAGAATCATTGATTTAACATCTTAATAATTCTTATATTAACACAATGGTATATGTACCTTAACAAAATACATGAATACAGTTATAATGTGTATTTACCATACCAATTGCTCCAGAGAGTGATATATTTTGAGTATACTTTTCCTTTTCCCCGCTGGGGAAAGGCTGAAGTCTCTTCCCTCTGTTCTCTTGAACCAAAATGGCTTACTAATCCCTTTGTTTTAAAATTAAGCCGGTCTGGCCAGGTACGTGAACCATTACCAGGCCCAGATTTTATACTAAGGCCAAATAAATTTGGCTTCCCTACGGGTTAGTTTAGCTTATTTCTTCCCCCCAAAAAGTAAGGTGCTTAAGCAGTAACTATTTGGGAGTTGTATTTTTAAAGCATCAATCATAGGAAGTTGGTAGAGACTTTTTAGTATATCACAGACTCTATTATGTTTTCCCATGTTTTGTTGGATTTGTTAGTGTCTATGTTGAAGTCACCTAGCAGTATTATTTATCTCGCATTAATAAAGACTATATCCATCATAGTGGTGAATTTTTCATACCAGATATTTCCTACACTGGATTTTCGATAAAGATAGCCAACTACTAGGAGTATTCGATTTTGAAGTTTAACCTCAAGCCATACACACTCAATCTCACAGGTTTCAAATACTAGCTTGCGGTGAGCGTTAAGCGAGTTAGAAATATAAATTGCAATACCCGTCTCTTGTTTCTGATAGGGATCTCTTCTAATGGTTTTAAAACCTCTTATAGCGATGCCATCATTTTTGATTGAGTTCGATTGACGATTGTGTTCGGCATCAATCACAACCGTTTGTCTCACGTCGTCAATATTCGTGAGGTCAGTGAAAAATCTTAGACACGTTGTTCTTATGTTCCAGGTTGCAAGCCGTAGCTTGAGGTTTGTATTTTCATCTTTATTAGTGCCTGGTGCATTGGTTTACAGCCTGCGATACAGATTTTGTCCTAGCCCCAAACACCCACTGAAGCAGGCAGGCTGTGGCGGATCCAATTGACCGGGAGCTGCCCAGCTTAAGGATGGCGGTAGCTCATCAGTGACACCTGTAGGTGTCTCCCACCGTCAGAGGCAACCCGTGGCGCCCAATGTCTACGCCAATTGACTAGGACTTATAGCCCGCAAATGCTACCACTCGCTTTGATTACGAGACCGATTAAGACCAGGGATGGAGTTATACCTCTCCATAGCACAAAGCCTGGGCTAAAATATAGAGACCATATATTGCCCATGCAGCATGATCCCTCTCTCGGCCTGCCTAGTTTACTCCATAGGAAAGGTAACACCAACACATCTGGAACATGACAAGCTGCAGAAGCTGCCGCATCAGCAAAGCAATGCTCTAACTGCCCGCCTGTCGGAGCTTCGATCCTAGACCAGCTGCCAACCTAGGCTCAGGGCTTGGTCTCCCTGCCATGACACTTTGTCTTTAGGTTCCTTGCACCAGGATTAGGCTTGTACCCTTACAATTGCGCTCTTCCGCCCGAAGCTGTTGGCACAATGTGGGGTGTCGGGTTTGGTAAGCGCCACCCAACACTCGGCGCTAACAGAAAGCAGGTAGTACCGTCTGCTGTCATACGGTAGCTCAGTCATATCTGACGAAGATCTGACAAGATATACAACTAACTAACTAACTAACTCACTAACTAACTAACTAACCTAACTATCTAACTAACTATCTAACTAACTAACTAACTAACTAACTAACTATCTAACTAACTACCTAACTAACTAACTAACTAAGTAAGTAACTAACTAACTAAGTAACTAACTAACTAACTAACTAACTAATTAACTAACTAAATAACTAACTAACTAATTACCTAACTAACTAACTAACTAACTAACTAACTAACTAACTGATTCAGTGCCACACAAAAAGTAGGATTGGACCACACATGGTACATAATCAAATGAACAAGTATTACAATGTAAATTTCCATTCACTAATTATTGAAATTGCGGCAGATGCCACGAAACTAAACAAATAACACGATGACACTAGTAGGTTGATATATCTTCCTTCTGTCCAAATGGAAGTTCACATTTGGCAATATATTTTCCTTTGGCACTGCATCATTTAATTTCGCTATCATGTTGTTCAATGTATATTTTGTCTATTCCCACATTTTCGTCCTCTTGCACTTCTATCGTTATAATCTCGCTGTCAATAATTTACTATACTCTTGTCTGCAGGGTGATCAACCTGGAAGCAGCCCAGGACTGCGTATTCGATTATCTCTGTGTTGTCGGCGTCAAATTTTGTGGAAATTGGGCTGCTGGACGTATATTTCAGCAAATTCTTCCTCCACGGAGCAACTCTACAGTCTACTTTTACACGGACTCTTATGTGACACTGGACGGTTTTTATGTGAGTACCAAATATGTCATCAAGATGGAGGAGTAAACAATGCTGCGATTTGGAGATATACTTGTGTGTTTCGTATGTGTGTTTCTTAATATCCGTGTGATCAAATAAGGATGAACCTATGACAGATCCAGAATCAAATAAGGATGAACCTATGACAGATCCAGCATCAAATAAGGATGAACCTATGACAGATCCAGCATCAAATAAGGATGAACCTATGACAGGTCCAGCAACCCGTTAAGGAATGTATATGTTCACGCACTATTGCTCGTGAATTATGGAGGAAATTGAAAGAACAGCCTGACTCAATCAACGCTGACACCAGAAACACAGGAACACGCCAATAACAACAACTAAAGTACGAAACAGACAGGAGATATTCGGGACTTGGAATGTTAGTGGGCTGTGAGATAAAGTACCAGCTCTCTTAGAGTGTAAATATTAGGACTCGCAGATACGAGGAAAAACGGGACATATGCACACCGCGAACACATGTAAATTACATTCTAATATGGAGTTGTGTCGAGCAGTCAGCAAAGAATAAACATGGAGTGGGTTTCTCTTATATCCTTAAAAAGCGAAAGCCATGATCAAAATTAAATTTATTTCAGAAAGAACAATTCTAATACAGATCAAAGAAGGCAGAAAAACAACGGCTATTATACAAAAATACGCCCTGTGTAATGATACTTACAGAGATGAAGACAAAGACGAATTTTTTGACAACCTTGCAGACATGTTAAACAATGTCAGTGAGACAGATGAACTTATTGTGATGGGTGATTTCACCGGACGTATAGACACAAGAAGAACACCATGAGATATATGCATGGGGCCCTTCAGCGACAAAGAAACAGACTGTAATAGCAATGATGAAGACCTACTCAATATCTGCCCCGAACAAGTACTAATAATAGCAAATAGTTTTTTTATTTTTTTTAATATCATCGTAGCCACATAGATCAAGCTTCTCAAATTAATTTTATTCTACGTAGGAAATCAGACAGAAGACCAATTATGGATTAAAGAGCACTCCCTTATACAGACATTGATACTGACCACAATCCAGTCACAATAAAAAAGAATTCAACATGTAGGAAAATAAGAAACAATAAGGTAACAACAGATGCCATTAATTATTGGAGTCTTAAGGAAAATGCGGTTAAAGACACATTCAAACAAGAAATCACAAAGCTACGTAAGAACGTCCCTTATTATTATTATTATTATTATTATTATTATTATTATTATTATTATTATTATTATTTGGTTCGCATATCCTTTACAGGAAATCGCTGACAACATCAGAATCTTTCAGCTGATTGTTGATTTCTTGGCAAGATTACGCTCAGTAGTTTGTCATTGCTTTCTGAGCGAACGGCTCACATACCCCGTAAGTTAACGACGCGGCGAGAACCGTTACCGATTCAGGCACACGTCACGTTATTCACGAGAGTAGACGGGATTACGGAGAAAGACGTTAAACCCTAGGCCAGGGAGACCGGACCCTGATTATTACTCAAGTGTAAATGAGGAATGGTACATTTTCAAGGCTGCTTAACTCGACACACTAGCAAATAAATGTGGAATAAAGAAAGTAATGAGGGACAAAAGATTAAGAATAGCTTGGTGTAACAGCAAGTTAAAGATAGCATATTCAAAAATAAGATAGCGTGCAAAACATGGACCACAACTAATTTCTGAACAAGACTATGTTACTCACAGAATAGCACGACGTAATGCCAAACGAACATTTAGAGCATCTAAAGATGAATTCTGAACAGGTGAACAGATGGCGGCTCTTAGCAAAGACTACCCAAGAGAATGTTATAAACGTGTCAATGCAATGAGAAACAGAGATGCATGCTACAACCCAATCACCATCATAAACAGCAAAAGAGGTATACCTTTATTTAATCTACAACAAAGACTAGCAAGAACTACTTAACGCCACACATAATAGCATAGAAAGCCTAACTTGTGTGCCTAAAAGCTGTGAATAACAAGAACCAAACATCATCCCTGCAGAAGTCAAATCAATTGTATAGACACGTCTTAAAAACAAAGCACCAGGTCCGGATGGAATAACCACAGAAGCTATTCAGGCATGTGGGAAAACAGGAGTTAGATGGCTGACAAGATCTTTTTTAATATAGCGTGGGAAGAAAGAAAAGTCCCTGATGATTGGCAACAGGCAGTAATAGTATCAATATGGAAAAAGCAAGTCAATATGAGAGAGTGCGAAACATAAAAAGGTATGTCACTCCTGAGTCACATAGGGAAACTGTATGAAAAACTATTGGAACAAAGCGCTAGACCCATAGTTGAACAACAGTTAGGTAAATACAATTTGGTTTCTGGAAAGGTAAAAGTTGCACTGATGCACTATTCACACTTAGACAAATGTGTGAAAAAACCATCGAATATACTGACCAGCAGAATATTGTGTTTGTAGATCAGGAAAAAGAGTAGACAGATACGAATTATGCACCGAGGAGACTATGGGATGCAAGGACAATTGCTTGAAAACATCATAGCCATGTAACACTCGAGTTCAAAGTGCAGTAAAAACTCAAGAAGGTATATCAGATATGTTCAAAGTCAGAATATCCAAATATCCAAAATATCCAAAGAAGCAAGCCTTGACAGAACAAATTTAGAAAATGTTGAACACTACTTCAGACGAAACAACAGATCCACATGCAATAAATGAACATCTATTTGCAGATGACCAGTGCCTGTTTTACAGCGATGAGGGCAGACTACAAAATCACACTAATAATCAGAGTTCAATATGCAGCAGATACAATAGAGTATAAATATAGTCAAAACCGAAGTGATGCAAGTTAGCAGATTTCCTGGTCCACTAAGTCTACAGATAAATAGCACATCTCTGAAACAAGTTAAAGAATTCAAATATCTTGGAAGTATGATCACAGAAGATGGCAGATTGGACAGATAAATCGAAATCAGATGTAAAAAAACAAGTGCACTTACATATCAACTATCCCCTATACTGAAACATCCAAACATACACATGTCTGCAAAACGACAGATAATAAACAGAATATTCACACCAAACTTATACTACCAATCTCAAACTTGAACATTATCCAAATCACACGTAATCAAACTCAACACCTGTGAGATGAGATTCCTGAGGAGAGTTGCCAACTTAACAATCCGAGACCGAGTAAGAAATGCTGTTATCAGACAGACTGTCGGATCAACACCTTGTGCCACATTTATTGCAAGTAGAAGAAGGATCAAATGGTTTGGCCATCTCGTTAGAATGAAACACCATCAACTACCATCACTGGCCTTACATCAAAAGCAAGAGGACGCCCGAGAAGAAAATGGATTGACGACATCAAAGACTTTGTACAATCACACGGAATGACATTATTCAGTCCCACCCATCAGGCGATGGAACGCCAAGTATTCCTCCCCAGGACGCTTGATGGCATTTAGTGGAAGACGATGATGATGATGACAGTCTTATAGAAAATGTAGCTTCCAACACTGCGATAACACGCATCGAGTTGGTTTTCATACAAAGGCTGATATTTGTGATCGCTTTCACCCAAGTCTGATTTTCACAAGCTGCTTCCCCTTTCATGTATCGCACATGATTTTAGTATAGTCAACTCCCCTTCACTGATTACTCTGTTAGATGGGTTGCGGCAGTCCTCTATGAGTGTAAGGTTGCACTGCGCATGGGTTCCTGGACTTCTGAAACCTGTACTATTACACCTGGGAGTTTCCGTGGCTAAGTGGTCAAGCCGTTTGACTCTGACTCCGAAGGTTGTGGTTTCGATTCCGGGCCGCGACCTTCAGCTCACGAGTAAAATTGTTCGGAGACTACTGTGGGTCGTCGCTAGAAATACGGAGTTCGTGCTTTGTGCGACGCTTTCCGCGCTGTGGAAAGAGACCGAACCATGTGGGATAAAACCCGGTGCAATGAAGTCGACCATGTCGACTTTTAAGCGACTTTTAACCTGGGTTGCCACAGGGATCTGCCATGTCCCTAGTGATCTTTAATGTCTACACCAGCAAAGTCGCAGCTATTGATGATACACCAGGTGTTGGTAGAATCTCGACATGTGCAGATGATGTGCGGGTGTACAGACAGTGCAGAGATAGGGAAAGATTGACTGCAGATTTACAGGTGGTAGTAAACCGGGTGACAGAGTGGTGAAGAGGAGCAGGGGCCGTTATAAACCCAGACAAGGCATCGGTTGTGTAGTACTGCCTGGGTAACCGTATTGTGAAGGCAGATGACCCATGTATTATATTGAGTGGGTGTCCTCTTAGTAGAGAGAGAGAGAGAGAGATAGACAGAGGAGAGAGAGAGAGAGAGAGAGAGAGAGAGAGAGAGAGAGAGAGAGTAAATTGAACTACTTGGACAACATCTTTGACAAGTGTATGCCTTTTAAGCATGATTTGGAGGTTTTGATGGTGAAGGATGGTAGAGGACTTAATGCATTGAGAGCGATGGCAGTAACCGAGTTAGAGCAGAGGATGCTTTACAGGCTCTTTCAGCAGTTAATAATGTCTGTCATTGAGTATGGTTTGGGGCTGCTGACAGTATCAAAGAGCCAGATTGAAAGCTTGGAGCGCATACAGAATGCGGCCATGCGGGTGATCCCGGGAGTGCACAAAGGACACACCAATTATATGCATGATGCATATATTATCACTACCAATAATGGCGGATAGGCATATGGTCGTTCAAGCAAAAGGGTACCTGAGATTTGCTGCAGATAGGATTCACCCCCTGCTTGAAGCCAGTAATATGAACTAGGGGCATAGACTAAGACGAGGCAGGTCCTGGATGACACAGGCAGAAATATCTATACGTCAGGTGTGTAATCTAGAGACCATCAATCGTGAATAAGAGCGGGTTGAAGTTCCGGAAGAGATGACGGACTGGCTCAATGTAATAGTAACACTGGGTAGTGAGTGCACAGAATGGGCTGCGGGCTGCACATAGTTTGAGGTGCAACAGCTGATCCAGGGTAGCACACATCAAGGTGACATAGTGATCTATACTGATGGGTCAGTGGTGAGAAACAGACGGAGTGGTTGTGGTTTCATTGCGATGGCTAATTGACGATTCTTAAAAATGGAGATTTAGTCAGTCAGTCAGTCAGTCGTCAGTAGGTCAGTTAGTTAGTTAGTTAGTTAGTTAGTTAGTTAGTTAGTTAGTTAGTTAGTTAGTTGACCGATCATCCTCATTGCACATCAAACCAGTCAGTCCACAAGTGCTCGGATCCCCTCCTGAGCAAATCCCGCAGCGTGTAGCGGCTCAAGACACCAGGTTTGTTTTGGTGTATTACTCATCTTTGGCTTCTTGCGTAGTGTTCTTGTTTGGCCACCCCTCTTTTAACTTGCTGTTCTCACAACCTGACCATGGTTGTAGATTCTCAGTCATCACTTGGTTCTCGCAAAAGTCTTACTTCTCGTAGAGCATTCAGAATGTCTGCCTGGTCAAGGCTCGTCCGCCTGCCACAGTAGCCCTACCTGCAAGCCTGCCAGCCTGCTCATTCCCTTGTACACTCGCATGCCCTGGCACGAAGATGAAACTAATCTTTGCCAGTCGAGACCGCTCCAGAGATAACAGCCACTCTCTTCGGATCTACTCCATCTCTATCCTCCTGAACATACACATTGCGTCACTATGGACACATGCCCAATTGAATGTCTGTGTCTTGAGCCATGCTATTGCTTTACTTACTGCCATGACTTCCATAGTCAGGCTGCTTGTGGTTAAAGCAAAAGCGCCAGACTCTTCCTTCACAATTTTCCCTCCTGCCTGAGCCGCAAGGGCCCATGAACTTCTCACTCCTCGTAGGACCGACCCATCCGTGTAAATGACATCATCATCCTCTAAGGAATTCTCGAAGATCAGAGCCTGTGCCACATCAGCTGGATTTTCTTGTCTGCATTTCCTGTCTAGTTTGATGCACGCTGAAAAGGGTATACAGAACACTGTTGGCACTTGTACCCACTCCTCGTCTGGTTCTAAGTCCTCAAGTGAACACACCTGCTGAAGAATGTCTTCGGCTTGACTCATCCACGACTTTCCTCTTTTTAAGCTGCTGCCCTTTACCTTCTTAATCTCGCTGTGCAGTGGATGTTGTGTGTTTGCTTTGACTCTGAGATAGGCACGTGCTCTGCAAAATTTATACTATGTCACTCATGGTTTTAAAATCAAGAAGGTAGTGCATACTGTATCTCTTGTACATCCAACAATAATGCGCATAGCTTCGTTCTCCGTATCCTTTCCATCCTTTCTATCTGCTTATGGCTGAGAGTCAGGATTGCCATTGCATACTCAAAAACAGTAAGGACCAGACCCACGTAAGGAAGACATAAATGGTGCTGCTCACAGTTTGCCGCCACCATCACCCGCATCGCAGCCAAACCCCGCTTGGCCTTTGTTATCACATGGTCTATGTGCTCAATATAAGTTAGGCTTCGATCAAATCGTATCCCAAGGTAATTCATTTCCTGCGTTCTTCCACCGTCTCTAACCCCAAATGTACAGTTGGTGTTGGGGTGTTGACAATATGGTTATTCAACGAGAACAGTGTCACTGTTGCCTTTTTTTGCGTTGACCATTGCCCAAACTTCAACACATGCTGCGATTATGCTTATGCGATTGAGTTCGTTTTGTAGTTCCACAGCAACCTGATCTCTATCCTTGCCATGACGATACACTAAAACATCATCGGCATGCAACAATGTCTTCCCCGGTCCAGTGATCTGCTCGCTGGTGATTCTCACTGTGTAGGCGTTGAACAGTACCGGAGATAATGGTGATCCCTGTGGTAGGCCAGGATATATTGTTGTTGGTTCCGGAGTCCAACTGCCACATCTAAAAGCACATTTACGTTGGAAGAGGGCTGCAGCGATCCAACTATTGAGGAAAGGACTTATCTTGAGTTCAAGAAGCTGAAGCATTAAAACATCCAACGGTACTCTGTTGTACGCGTCCTCAAGATCAATCGCTGCAGCAAATGTTCCAATGCTGAGTGGAAACCTTCATAAACATCATGGGTAAAAACTGCTGCAATGGTCCAGGTTTCTCTTTAGGGACGGTACCCTCACAGGGTAGGTGGGAAAACACCTTGCCTCTACAGCTGGCTTGATATTTTCCTGGCAATTAACTTCTCCAGCAGCTTGCCAATTGTATTCTGCATGGTTATAACTCGATATCCCTGAATTTTTGTGTGGTCTTTGCAGTCTTCGGCAAGGGAATCAGATAGCTGTGTAACCACTCCTCCTTGATGCTAGCACTCCCTATACTGTTGTTGTACATGTCTACTAGTTTCTCTAGCTCGTTGTCGGTACACCTATTGGTTTCGTCATATCTTATGTCATCTGGCCCTGGAGCGCTGTTTTTAAAACGTCGAAGCACAGCCTTATTTCTTTCACTGTCACTGTGTCTTCATCTGAAATGTTCTGGGTCTTGCACCTGTCTGAGGTGACCTCCTTGGCAAATTTCGGCCTCTCATGTCTGTCTGATTGCTCTGCTCAAGATAGCGTTCGAAGGGGGCTTTTCCCTTATCCTCGTCAGTCCTCTGCCAGATGAGGTCAGCACCATGGAAGTCATAAATTCTCTTATTCTTGACTACCCCATTCAGGCTTTTATGTAGTCGCCAGAACAATTTCAGAGACTTGTCTGTGCTTACTATTTAACATACATCTGCCTATTTTTCACGTTTAACCACCTTAACCATTTTTTAAAAATAGCTTACTTTTCTGTGCATCTCTATTTCTAAGTTCATGCAGGGACTAGGATAGGCAACTCTGTTCTTCTTGGCGTTTTGCTAAATGTTTACAGCACTACACTTATCCACCCAGGCCTTTTCCACCTCAAATTTTCACTAAGGTGGCTGCTCCCAGCATTTTTTCATACCCTGAAGCTTACTGCGCTTGTCGCGCCTTATTTTACTCACCACATCTTGCCCTGTACTGTCATACTGGAACGTCTTGACCGTTTACTTGTGCTGCCTGGTTCTGCCTTTCGCCACTAATATGCTGCAAGGGTGGTGGTCGCTGCCGTGGTACCCTAGGACACGCCATCTGCACACGGTAGTGCGTGAAGGAGAAACCAACGCCAGATCAATAGCACTGTCCTCATCGACTTGCTGTCCTGGTGACACAGCCACTGTTGATACAAACATGGTCAATGGTTTCAGGTGCAGTCTCGAGCTCCTCCCCCATTGTGTTGGAGGAAATGTTTCCCCTTTAGCGTTGAAAGCGCCACAGAAAATAACATTTCTCTCGTGTCCTAATATGTCACTTAAGCTCTCCCACTTCTGGAAATCCAGATTCGCGTTACGGGCATAAACATTAACCAACACGAATGGTAGACCAGATTGAACTCTAACTGCCTGTATTTGTATGTCGTCATTGTCCCAACTGGACATGTCAAGCTCTGAAACCACCATACTGTCTCGAATGAGAATCGCCATTCCCAAGTGCCACCTGTTGTAGAATCAACAGGCTGATAGGCTGGCAGTGAATGCTCTTCTTGGTGGTAGATTACCCATGGACAAGGGAGAGGTGGTCATGCGCCTGTGAGACCAGATGGAGAAGGTGGGGGAATAGATTGAGATCCAGTATGTGGAAAGAATGCGATTGCGGGTGATTTGTAGGGGTTTTGGTAGAATCTTAAAACTGAAAGGGAAGACCAGGAGAACTTTCAATCAGATAGCGATGGGAACAATTAGTAGTGTAATTCTTCACTGGCTGTTGAACGAGGGGCCGGAGCGCGTATGGTAATGTCCTGAGTGCAGTGATGT
Organism: Cepaea nemoralis; assembly: GCA_014155875.1. Taxonomy (NCBI): domain Eukaryota; kingdom Metazoa; phylum Mollusca; class Gastropoda; order Stylommatophora; family Helicidae; genus Cepaea; species Cepaea nemoralis. The sequence goes on along the minus strand of JACEFZ010003768.1, from coordinate 20,067 downwards.
CAGTTCTTAGCTCAACTCAACTCAACTTTGTTAGATACATTGTGTGTTATGGAGCATCCGTAGGATCTTCTCTTCAGGACATGCTCGTGTGTTGGGAAATAAGCGGTCGGACAAAGTGGTTGGATCTGCATCACTGGGTGGGGTAATGGTGCATGATAAGGCAGATGTGTTCATGACACTTTGGGCTCGTGTGTACAGTGTGGAAGAACAGATACAGCATCACTGTCTGTGGGGTATGGGTGCGACAGGGAGTGATCAGAGGTAAGATAAGGAGTGATCAGAGGTAAGATAAGGAGTGATCAGAGGTAAGATAGGAAGTGATCAGAGGATCAAGCCGACACTCAGTTCTCCATGGAAAGGCCAGACGGGCACATACTCAGATTGCAGGTTGTACCATTAGTACTGGGATTCTTTGCTTGTTGTTAGAGATGAGAACGGAGTGCGTATGGAAATGTCCCGAGTGCTTTGATGTCGATTCTTGACTCATCTCAACTCAACTCAGCTCACACATTGTAGGTTTTTAATTGTTAGACTGATATAACCATACTGCTATTGGAAAACTTGTATCTAATAATTTATTCATTTGTGTGTCTAGATCATTGTGACGTCACAACCAGTTCGACAAATACAACAAGTTGAAGGTTCGGGGTGGTCCGAGAGTAACATCACTTATGTACCCGCGAACTATTATCCTGGCATGCCTTACACTGATGGATGCAGGTCAGACACTGTAGTGCCTAATGGTCTAAATGACACTGATGACTATACTGGGAATGTAACATATGAGCAAACCACGATAACCACACAGGATACGACCACAAGCACTGAGGAAATTCAAACCCAGAATATTACCATAGCACCCACGGTAAGTTAGCACCCACGGTAAGTTAGCACCCACGGTAAGGATAAAAGCATTTTTAACATAGCATTGGGAAGTCGTGGCGTGCTGATGAGCGTAATCTAGCCTAGGAATCAACATACAGCTGAAAGATGCTGGTGTTGACCGCAATATCCGGAAAACAGGATGGAAACGCGGGGAAAAAAAAAAAATTGGGACGCAGGGGTGTTTCCAAGGCACCAGGGCCAGGTTCTATACTGGCCAAGACCTACTAACACGTCCTAGTCGTGCGTCCTGGGTAACGGGTTCCTTCGCGGTCCTGGTTAACGTAGTAGGATCGCTGATTTCCCCCAAGTCGGAAAGTGGAGGAACCACCAGTCTGCACACCAATAAGTTAGACATGGGACAACGGATACTCACGCAAACTTCAGTTCGGTATGACATCACTTTGAAGTTGGACAAAACAAGATGTTTTCATCCGACATAGGGGACTTCACGGTGGAGTTCACAGCCAACAAACGCCAGCAAAGCAGCAACACAGAGAAATACCACAGCACGCACGGTACGATAGCACCCAAGGTAAGATAGCAACCACGGTAAGATAGCACCAAAGGTAAGATAGCAACCACAGTAAGATAGTAACCAAGGTAAGACAGCAACCACGGTAAGATAGCACCAAAGGTAAGATAGCAACCACGGTAACATTGCACTCAAAGTAATATAGCATCCAAGGTAAGATATCAACCACGGTAAGATAGCAACCAAGGTAAGACAGCAACCACGGTAAGATAACTCCCAAGGCAAGATAGCAACTACGGTAAGGTAGTACCCACGGTAAAATAGCAACCACGGTAAGATAGCAACGACGGTAATATAGATCTAATAGTTAGATAGCACCCACGGGAGACATACTGTACTGCCACTAGCAGGGGGCAAGTATTATTATTATTTACTGAGATGGTGTTCGAATAGTTTGCGAGGTCGGGCGAGAGGTAGATATCTGGGCTCACCGCTCTCTACGGGATGGAAAGACTACCAACGCATCTCTCTGTGTTCATAGGCCTAAAATATGTGAAGGACTTAACACTCACCATAGTTGCAGAAGGTTTCAGTTACTCCACTTTTTCTGTCTGACATTCCATGCTTCTAGTTTCGTTCTCTTGTAAGGCGAGTTAGTAGGTAGGGCAGCTACAAGGAAAAACCACTACTGCATGTTTCTTTTCCCATAGTAGTGTTTATGGTACTCACTAACCACAATTGCATGCTTCCCATTTAATTAAAATATTAGAAATGTGAACCAGAAATTGAAGAACTTACATTTGAAGAAATCCTATATGTAATCACACGACTTAAAAACAATAAGGCAAATGGGACTGATGGAATTGCTGCTGAATTTATAAAGGCAGGTGGCCATGCATTATTGATACCTAATTTTAAGAAAGGAGACAAGTTCCAATGTGAAAATTATAGAGGAATATCACTACTGTCCACAAGCTATAAGATACTATCCGCAGTATTACTAAATAGACTAAAACCAAATTCAGAAGACATATTAGGTGACTACTAGGCGGGTTTTAGACAAAGCAGATCAACAACAGATCAGATATTTATCTTACGACAGATAGCCGAGAAAAATTGGGAATATAAAAGAGATCTCCATAACATTTTTTGTGGATTTTAAAAAGGCTTATGATAGTGTCCATAGGAATAGTCTATGGAATGCTTATGCAGGAATTTGGAATACCAAGGAAGTTAATCAACATGACCAGACTATGCATGGAAGATACTTATAATATAGTACCATATAAAGGCAGGAAATCAGACCCTTTTCAAATAACATCTGGCTTGAAACAGGGTGATGCACTATCGCCGCTACTCTTCAATCTGGCTCTAGAGAAAGTTGTAGGGCAGGTAAAGGAGGAATGTGATATTCGCGGAACATCCAAGCTGCTTGGTTATGCAGATGATATAGATATTATAGGGCAAAGTGAACACAAGACATTGTAAATATTGACTCACTTAAAAGAAAAAGCCCAACAGATGGGGCTGGTTATCAATCAAGATAAGACAGAATATATGGTAATTTCAAAAGACGGAATGACTAAAAACTCTGGCCACATACAAATACTAGATAATATGACCATTAAAGGAACGGAAACATACAAATACCTGGGTACAATCTTCAACTGCTCCAACATCATAAGGGAAGAAATAAAAACTAGAATCAACTCAGGAAATAAGATATACTATGCACTACAACATCTACTAAAATCAAATGCGCTATCTCGTAACACCAAAATCACAATATACAAAACACTGATCAGACCAGTTGTGCTGTATGGCTCTGAAACCTGGAGTACAACGAAAGGAGACGAAGCCTTGTTACAAACCTTTGAGAACACAATTTTAAGACGCATCTTTGGACCCATTAGGGATACACAAAGTGGAGAGTGGAAAAGAAGAAGTAACAAAGACATTTATGATCTGTTTAAGTCCCCGCTAATCACTGGTATCATGAAGACTAATAGACTACAATGACTGGGGCATATAGAAAGAATGGAAGATAATAGGGAAACAAAACTCGCTTACATTCAGGAAATAAATGACCGTAGACCCCGTAGACTAAGAAGACGGTGGACTAAGAAGACGGTGGAGAGATAATACATATACAGACCTACAAGCAATTGGAATCAATGACTGGCAAGAGAAGGTCCACCAGAGAGACGAATGGAGACGGATTGTATCTGCAGCAAAGAACCTCAATGGCTCGGAACGCTGAAGAAGAAGAAGAAGAAGAAGAAGAAGAAGAAGAAGAAGAAGAAGAAGAAGAAGAAGAAGAAGAAGAAGAAGAAGAAGGAGAAGGAGGAGAAGAAGAAGAAGAAGAAGAAGAAGAAGAAGAAGAAGAAGAAGAAGAAGAAGAAGAAGAAGAAGAAGAAGAAGAAGAAGAAGAAGAAGAAGAAGAAGATTAGAAATGTACTCATTTATCACCCGACGAGGCAAATTGTGTATGTGGTGTTATTTGGGTATATGTGTTATACGGGAATGTGGTGTTATTTGGATATGTGATGTTAATTGAGCATATGGTGTTTTATTTGGGTATATGGTGTTATTTGGGTAAATGATGTTATTTGCGAACGTGGTGTTTTATTTGAGTATATGGTGTTATTTGGGTATATGGTGTTTTATTTGGGTATACGGCGTAATTTGGGTGTAGGTGTTATTTGGGTACATGATGTTATTTTGTGTATGGATTTATTTGGTTATATGGTGTTATTATTTGGGTATATGGTGTTATTTTGGTATATGTTATATTATGGTATGTTATTATATTTGGGTATATGATGTTATTTGGTTATATTTCATTATTTGAGTATATAGTGTTTGTTTGCGTATATGGTGTTATATTTGGGTGTGTGGTGTTATATTTGGGTATGTGTTGTTATATTTGGGTATGTGGTGTTATATTTGAGTATGTGGTGTTATATTTTGGTATATGGTGTTTTATTTGGGTATATGGTGTTTTATTTGGGTATATTGTGTTATATATGGGCATATGGTGTTATGTGGGTATAAGGTATCAGTCTTCTACTATCCTGTATCCGCTAGGGAGGGTTGGACCCCGAACGAACTCACACTCAGCTGTCCTATGTTTGCTGCCGCCTTCAGCTTCCTGCATGCCAGTCCCACATTATTCATCTTTGTGTGGAATTCTCTTCTCCGTGTGTTTTTTGTCTCCCATTATTTCTTTCGCTCTGTGGGTTCGTGACCAGTGGGTATTTAGTTTGAGAGTATATGGTGCTAGCCCCATATTGTAAGCCAATCGGCCCCCGGTGTGATATGTGATCAGTATGAGATATTTCCTGTTACCAAGTCAGTGATGGATCAACCTAGACGTCTAAGTACCACTTGAAACGTTCCTCGATGAGAACTCAAGCCTATGGCCACCAGGACGACAGGCGAGCATGCTAGATATTGCTCTACCACTACCACACTTGTGAGCCATGCTTGAAAATACCTGACATGATAAAATATCATTATCATCATCAAGTGCCATGCCAGTAGGCATGGGCGATTATGATTCGCCATCTCACCAGAGCATCGAATCAGGTCTGTGTTCTTGTCTCGACAATGCAATGCTGCCAAGCCATCAGGGTAGTAATCTCTTTGTCTTCCTCTTACTCTCTTCCCATCGCCAGATGTCTCTAAATTTTCAAATCCACTTCTCCTCATAACATGTCCAATAAACCTTGACTGCCTGTGACTAATTTCGCATGAAACAGTCTCAGCTTATTTTCTGTCCGTCCATAGTATACTTTGCAGTTTTCTCAAATCCCATATTTCCACCGCCTTAGATATTTCTCAGCTTGTCTGTTATTTGTCCATGTTTCACACGCATACAACAATGTGGGTTCTATACAGCACTTCAGCATTCTTCTTCTCACAGAAATTGCAACATTTTGTTGGTAAGTTGTTTTCAATTTTGCAGAAAGCCATTTATGTCATGCAATTCTTGATCTAATCTCTGCATTCAATCACCCAGCAGATGTCATGACTGTTTCTAGATAGTTAAACCGATTCACCTGTGTAAGAACATTTCTATTCACTTGAATGTTACATTGTGGTATTTCTTTCTTCTTGGAGACATCCGTCATTTCTGTTTTCTTACAATTCAGTTCCAACCCCAGTTTTGAAAAAGTATAGGACAAGTGCGTCAAACTAAAACCAATTAATTGCAGTTTAGTTTCATCACATGGGGTTCTGTGTTGGTTTATTAATCTTCTTTGACTTCCTGCTTAGAGTTCTTGTTTAGCCACACTTCTTTTCACCTTTATTTGTATTTTTCGGTACAAAATGTCGAAAATATCCGAATGTATTTCATTGTTGTGTAAAATGACAACTAACATACTCATCGGTGGTTTCTTTAACAGCAACAAGATACTTACTACTTCTGCAATAACCAGGAGTCTAACAACTACATCGACATCAACAGTAGCAGCTCTCCATTTCTTATCCGGAGTCCACATTATGGCGGAGCTCTGTATGACAATAATCTGTACTGTTCATTGTTCATTCGATCTGGCGCAGAGCCTCTTGTGCTATCTCTAAGCATACAGTAAGTGATTTCTTATGCTTTATTCTTGATGGCAACAAACAGTTGAGTTGAGTTGAGCCAAGAACCGACATCATTGCACTCGGGGAATTCCCAGAAGCGCTCAGTCTACACTTTGTTGAGGGCGAAGGCGTTATGAACGAAATTCGTAATCCCGCACACCGCGTTCTAAACACAGCTGAGGGCGATTTGGCACCAAACCGCCTTGCGCTAGTTAGTTTTATTCAATGATATGAGTGTCGGTTGTTCAGAACGCAATGGCAAACTACTGAAAGTAAACTTGTCAAGAAATCACACAAGTTAAAACATGCTGGGTTGACTGTGACGTCTTGTAAAGGATTTGCAGCTAACTTTGTTGCTTGTTAATTTTGTCACCACGGCATGCGTTTTAGTGTTCTTGTAGGCTGGGAAACTTCTTTTCACAGGCTAGGGAAGTCAGAACACAAAAACACAAACTATGACAGATAAGCTGAAAAACTGAGAAGCTGAGTAATTGAGAAACTGAGAAGTTGATAAGCTGATAAGCTGAGAAACTGAGAACCCGAGAAGCTGATAAGCTGATAAATTAATAAACTGAGAAGCTAATAAACTGATAAACTGATATAAGCGAACGTTTTAAACCAAGTCTTTATCGAGGGAACAACAAACACGAAACACTAAAAGTGTACACCAAAGTAACACCAGAAAGGGATACTTCCCTAGACGATGTTTAAGCCAAGAGACAACGAACCAAGAACGGAAATAGGAAATAAACAACTGTTAGGTACTTGTACACACTTACAGTTTACATAATTGACAACGAGCTCCACTACGGCAATCGTAAATCACAGGGTGATAATCAATGATAATATCCCTGCTTTCCTCCCATGAATTATTTCTCTTGAATTGACTGCTGTACCAAAGGAGGTATTTCAGTTGGATTAACTGCTGTGCCCAACGAAGTTTTTCTCTTGAATTAACTGCTTTCCCCCACATAAAATATTTTACTTGAATTAACTACTCCTATTCCCCCTCTCCCCCCCCCCCCCCCCCCAACTCATAGAGTATTTTACTTGAATTAACTGCTTTCCCGTATATTGTATTTTACTTGAATTAACTCCTCTCTCTCCTCCCCCCCCCCCACCCCACCCGCTTTATATTGTATTAGCTGACCCGGCCCGGCTTCGCCCTGTCCCTGGTGGGGAGCATCTCATTTAATTCATATAAATAGTCATATAAGCTCCCGTTCCCGACTTCTATCTGTCTGTCTGTCTGACCCGGCCTGGCTTCGCCCAGCCCCTGATGGGGAGCATCTCATTTAATTCATATAAGTAGTCATATAAGCTCCCGTTCCCGTTCCCAACTATCTATCTGTATGTCTGTCTGTCTATTATTAGAAAGAGCAATTTAACGATCTTAACATCTTTCTCCAACAATTAACTTGGGTAAATGGAGCGGCGGCAACAGCAGTAGCAGAAGAAAAAGAAGGAGGAGGAGGGGGAGGAGGAAGAGGAGGAGGAGGGGGAGGGGAGTGAGGAGGAGGAGGGTGGAGGAGGAGGAGGAATGGGAGGAGGAGGGGGAGGAGACGGAGGGGGAGGAGGGAAGGGAGGAGGAGCGGAGGAGGGGAGGAGGAAGAGGGGGAGGAGGGGAGGAGGAGGAGGAGATGGGGAGAGGAGGAGGGGAGATGAGGAGGGGGATGATGAGGGGAGGGGAAGGAGGAGGAGTGGAGGAGAAGGAAGGGGAGGAGGAGGAGGGGTTAGGAGGAGGAGGAGAGGATGGGGGAGGGAATAGGAGGAGGAGAGGAGGAGAGGGAGGAGGAGAAGAGGAGGAGGAGGGGAGGATGATGGGAGGAGGGGGAGGGGGAGGAGGGGGGAGGAGGAGAGGAGGAGGAGGGGGAGGAGGAGGAGAGGAGGAGGAGGGGAGGAGGAAGAGGAAGGAGGAGGGGGACGAGGGGAGGAGGAGAGGAGGAGGAGGGGAAGAAGAGAAGGAAGGGGGATGAGGAGGGAGAAAGAGGAGGGAGGGAGGAGGAGGGGGAGGAGGGAGAGAAAGAAGAAGAGGAGGAGGATTATAACGCATATGTCTGTAGATAACTGTAGCAACATGTCCACCTGTTTGAGAAATATGCAACAATTTTACATATATAGCAATGCTATTAGAAGTTATGTCCCCTCGCTACATATACATTATAATGTAAAATAAAATATTAAATAATATTAAGTAAATATGTTTGTACACTAACAAGCTATGACAGTTGGCAGCACGGGAATGAGAATAAGAGATGTAGACAATTTCATCTCAATCGGATGGACCGTTCGCGAACGCATAAATAACATACATACAGACATACATTTAGACATTCAGACATACATTCTATTTTATATATACAGATTTTACTTAACTGTAACTGCTGAAGTGCCGGCTCCGTGAAGAAGAGGTTACGGATGATGTTCGTAATCTCACATATCCGCGTTCTAAACACAGCTGTGGGCTATATGGCAGCAGACCGCATTGCGTTGGTTTAATGCTTCAGCTTCTTGAACTAAAAGTAAGTCCATTCCTCCTTAGTTGGATCGCTGTAGTCCTCTTCCAAAGGAAAGTAGATTTTCGATGTGGCAGTTGGACTTCGGAGCCAACAACAATATATCCTGGCCTACCACAGGGATCACCATTATCTCCGGTACTGTTCAACGCCTACACAGTGAGAATCACCAGTGTGCAGATCACTGGACCTGGCAGGACATTGTCATATGCCGATGATGTTTTAGTGTATCGTCAGGGTAAGGATAGAGAGCAGGTTGCTGTGGAACTACAAACCGAACTCAATCGCATAAGTACTTGGTGTGATGAAGCTGGGGCAATGGTTCTCGTTGAATAATCATATTATCAACACTCCAACACCAAATGTAAAGCTGTGTTCAGAGACGGTGGAAAGAACGCAGGCAATGAATTACCTGGGGATACGGTTTGATCGAAGCCTTGCTTATAATGTGCACATAGACCAGGTGATAACAAAGGCCAAGCGGGGTTTGGTTGCGATGCGGGTAATGGCGCCAGCAAATTGTGAGCAGCGCCATCTATGCCTTCTGTACGAGAGGCTGGTCATGTCTGTTTTTGAGTATTCAATGGCAATCCTGACTCTCAGCCGTAAGCAGATAGAAAGGATGGAAAGGATACAGAGTGAAGCTATGCGCGTTATTCTTGGATGTACAAGAGATACAGCATGCAGGGCGATGCGCTACCTTCTTGATTGTCCAACCATTGAAGAGAAGTTTGCAGACCACGCGCCTACCTCAGAGTTAACTCAAACACACAACATCCACTGCATAGTGAAATTATGAAGGTGAAGGGCAGCAGGTTAAAAAGAGGACGGTCGTGATGGGTCAAGCCGAAGACATTCTTCAACAGGTGTGTTCACTTGAGGATTTAGAACCTGGCGAGGAGTGGGTACAAGTGCCACCAGATTTCCGCACATCCTTTTCAGTTTGCATCCAACTAGATAGAAAATGCAGACAAAAAAATCCGGCTGTTGTGGAGGCTGAAGTACAAGCGTTGATTTTCGAGAATTCGCTAGACGGTGATGCTGTCATCTACACAGATGGGTCGGTCGTCCGACATGTGAGAAGCTCATGGACCTTTACGGCTCGGGCCGGAGGGAGAATTGTGAAGGAGGGCTCTGGTGCTTTCACTGAAACCACAAGTAGCCTGACTATGGAAGTCATGGCAGTAAGTAAAGCAATAACATGGCTCGAGACACAGACATTCACTAGGGCATTGTTTCCTTAGCGACTCAATGAACATGATCAAGAGGATAGAGGAGGGGTCGATCCGAAGAGAATGGTTGCTGCCTCTGGAGCGGTCTCGGCTGGCAAAGATTAGTTTCATCTTCGTGCCAGGGCATGCGGGAGTACAAGGAAATGAGCGGGCTGACAAGCTCGCAGGTGAGGCTACTGTGGAGGGCGGCACGCGCCATGGACCAGGCTGACATTCTGAATGCTCTACGAGAAGTAAGACTTTTGCTAGAACCAAGTGATGACTGTGAATCTACAACAATGGCCAGACTGCGAGAGCAGCAAATTAAAAGAGGGGTGGCCAAACAAGAACACTACGCAGGAAGCCAAAGAAGATTGATAAACCAACACA
>JACEFZ010003768.1:2500-5000 GCA_014155875.1 Cepaea nemoralis | reverse complement strand
ACAACTACATCGACATCAACAGTAGCAGCTCTCCATTTCTTATCCGGAGTCCAAATTATGGCGGGAGCTCCGTATGACAATAATCTGTACTGTTCATTGGTTATTCGATCTGGTGCAGAGCCTCTTGTGTTATCCCTACGCATAAAGTAAGTTATTTCTTGTTCTTTATTCTTGTTGGCAACAAACAATTGGGTTGAGTTGAGTTGAGCCAAGAACCGATATCATTGCACTAAGGGCATTCCTATAAGTGCTCAGTCTACACTTGGTTGAAGGCGGACTGTGTTACGAACGAAATTCATAATCCCGTATATCACGTTTGAAACATAGCTGCGGAGAATTTGGCAGCAGACCGCCTTGAGCTGATTTTATTCAATGGTTTGAGTGTCGGTTCGTTCAGGACAGCAATGGCAAATTACTGAACGAAATACTTGCCAAGAAGTCACAAACAGTTAAACATGCTGCTGTTGACTGCTAGGTCCTTTAAAGGATTCGCAGCTAACTATATTGCTTGCTAGTTTTGTCACCAAGACATGAGTAATAGTGTTCTTGTGGACCGGGAGACTTCTTTTTACGGGCTAGGCAAGTCAGAAGTAAAAGACACATTATGACTGAGAATCTGCGAAGCTGAGAAGCTGAGAGCAAAGAAACTGAGAAGCTGAGAAACTGAGAAGTTGAACTAAGAGGCCGAGAAACTGAGAAACTGAGAATCTGAGAAACTGAGAAACTGGGAAACTGAGAAACTGAGAAACTGAGAAACTGAGAAGCTGAGAAACTGAGAAAATGAGAAACTGAGAACTGAGAAGCTGAGAAACTGAGAAGCTGAGAAAATGAGAAACTGAGAACTGAGAAGCTGAGAAACTGAGAAACTGAGAAGCTGGGAAACTGGGAAACTGAGAAGCTTAGAAATGGAGAAGCTGAACACGGAAAAGCTGATAAATTGAGAAGCTGAGAAACTGAGAAACTGAGAAGCTGAGAAACTGAGAAGCTGAGAAACTGAGAAGCTGAGAAACTGAGAAACTGGGAAACTGAGAACTGAGAAGCTGAGAAACTGAGAAACTGAGAAACTGAGAACTGAGAAGCTGAGAAACTGAGAAGCTGAGAAACTGAGAAGCTGAGAAACAGAGAAGCTGAGAAACGGAGAACTGAGAAGCTGAGAAACTGAGAAGCTGAGACACGGAGAAGCTGAGACACTGAGAATTTGAGAAACTAAGAAGCTGAGAAACTGGGAACCTGAGAAACTAAGAAGCTGAGAATTTGAGAAACTGAGAAACTGATAATTTGAGAAACTGAAAAGCTGAGAAGCTGGGAAACTGAGAATCTGATATATTGAGAAGCAGTAAAGCTTAGAAGCTGAAGAGCTTAAACACTGAGAAACTGAGAAACTGAGACACTGAGAAACTGAGAAGCTGAGACGCTGAGAAAGTGACAAGCAGAGAAGCTGAGAAACTTAGAAGCTGAGACCCTAAGAAACTAATAAGCTGAGACACTGAGAAACTGAGAAACAGAGAAACTGAGAAACTGAGAAGCTTAGAAGCTGAGAAACAGAAGTTGAGAAATTGGAAAGCTGAGAAGCTGTGAAACTGAAAAGCTGAGAAGCTAAGAAACTGTGAAACTGAAAAGCTGAGAAGCTAAGAAACTGTGAAACTGAAAAGCTGAGAAGCTCGACAGATGGAAAAACAAACACAGATATAGGCGATGGTACAATCCACGTTTTTATTGAGGAAACAACGGAAACGAAACACAAAAAGTGTATACCAAAGTAACAACAGAAAGGAATACTTCACTAGACGATGTTTAAGCCAAGAGACAACGAACCAAGAACGGAAATAGGAAATAAACAACTGTTCGGTGCTTGTACACACTTACAGTTTACATACCTGACAACGAGCTCCACTACAGCAATCGTAAATCACAGCAAATCAAAGATAATATCCCTGCTGTCCTCCCATGAATTATTTCTCTTGAATTGACTGCTGTACCCAAGGAAGTATTTCAGTTGGATTAACTGCTGTGCCCAATGAAGTATTTCTCTTAAATTAACTACTTTCTACACAAAATGTATTTTACTGTATGTCTATCTATCTAGCTTTCCCCCATATTGTATTGTAGTTGAATTAACTGCTGTAACCAATGAAGTACCGGCTCCGTCGCGAAGGAGTTAAGAACGCATTTCGTAATCTCGCATGTCCGCGTTCAAAACAGCTATGGGCAATTGGGACCGCCCTGCGTTGGTTTTTTACGAAATGGTATGAGTGCCGGTTGTTCAGAAAGCAATGGCAAACTACTGAACGTAAACTTGCCAAGAGATCACAACAGCAACACATGCTGGTGTTGGCTGCAGCGTCCTGTAAAGGATATGCAACTAAAATAAAAAAATAAAAATAAACAAGGAAGTATTTCTCTTTAATTGGCTGCTTTACCTCCAATGAGTGTCCTCGAATTAATTGCTTTCCCCCACCAAGTATTTCACTTGAATTAACTAAAATTCACATCACATCCT
>JACEFZ010003767.1:0-24886 GCA_014155875.1 Cepaea nemoralis | reverse complement strand
AACACTGGCTACTTTGCCGTTGACATAGCCCTGATGGATGTTTATTTCCCTTTAGAATCTATTACTAGATTGGCTTCCTCATTTGCTATTGGTATAGAATGTCCACATGTTAAAACACCATCTTCATGGAAGCGGTTGCAGGTTGTGCATTTCTCTAGTTGGAATACATCGATAGTTTCGGCTGCATTAGCTGGGTGTTGATTTTCTTCTTGCTCTTCCTCAGAGGATGAACTATCGAACATTGCAGCATTGGCTTTCCTTGTCATTTGCCTTCCCTTACAAGCGTGACGCCAATGGCCGTACACTTAGAAAACATTTAGTCAATCGTTTATAGATCTTTCGTTCCCCCTCTTGCTTATCTATGTGATTTTGTAAATATGTAAGGTATCCTGGTTGTTTATCACTTATTTCACTTTCACTGTGATTATAGTTGCAGTATTTACAATGGTAGTTGTTAAATTGTCTAAATGGTTTTGGATTGTTGTAACTGGCTGGTTTCGATTTATCATATGCAACGGCTGCTACAAATTCTGTATCTTTGAGAACATTTACAAAACAGTCTTTATTGGATTTAAAATAAGCGGATCCACGTTTCTCCATCTGCTGGACAGTCTCACATTCACACTCTTGTAAAAACCGTGAAATATGTGGTGGCAGCGACGATATGACCTTATCTCTCAATATTAGATCTTTCAAACGTTCAACACTGTTGTCAATTTTCGCTGAAGATAACCATTTACTGAAAACGTCTTGCACTTGCGATGTATAATCAGAGAACGTTTGTGTTGCTTTTGGAGATAGTTTAGCATACTGTTCCATATAACCTGCCTCATCTAATTGAAAATGTGCCATGATTTTGGCTTTCATGTAGTGATAACTCCTTCGGGATGGTTTCTATGACTTTTAATGGTTCTCCAGATAGACTTTTCATATAAATTATGTTCCAATCTGTAAGTGGTACTTGGTAGTGCTCCATTATTGTTTCAAAATTTTGAGTAAATGCTGAAATACAGTCCCCAGTTGTGAAATTTTTAACGATTCCTTGATACTTCTTATATTGGTTTTCTTTCTCTTTTATTTCTAGTTTTCTAGATTCTCTGTCGGTAGACAGTTTTCGATTTCTAGCTGCTTAAGTTTAACTGCATTTCAAGTTCTTCTCTTTTACTTTGTGCGCTGATTTCCGCTTTTCTTAGTTCAGCGTCTGTTTCTGCTTGTTTATTCTTAGCATCTAACTCAGCTTGTTTGTTTTTAGCATCTAACTCAGCTTCTTTTAGTTCAGCGTCTGTTTCTGATTTCTTAGCATCTAACTCAGCTTTTCTTAATTCAGCGTCTGTTTCTGCTTTCTTAGCATCTAACTCAGCTTTTCTTAGTTAAGCGTCTGTTTCTGCTTTCTTAGCATCTAACTCAGCTTTTTCAAGTTCCCTTTCAGAAGTTCTTTCCTCCCTTTCTTTAGTTTTTTCTTCTTATTGGACATGTTCTGCATATTTTGTTCTCACTCCATTTAGACAACTCGTCTCCGGTTAGACCTAATTTTAGGCCAGACTCAATATATTCGTGCAATGTAGCCATGGTTCTTTTACAATTTTGTTACAATGGTCTCGAGCAAAAATAATTATAATATGCAATCAAATATAGTACATGTCCAGTATACAATAGTGGAAAAAATGCAGATAAGGCCTGACCCCCTACAAAAGTGTAAGGAAAAAATACATAAGTGCCGATGGGGTTGGAGCTTTGGAAGTCTGTTGGTAACTGCACCAGAGAAGGGATGCTTGGTCTTTTACAGCCGGGAAGATCAATTTAGTACTTCTACAATAATAGCTGACAAACCTGTTTACTTGGGAGAGAGAAATATTGGTATATGTTTGAATCTGTGGTGTATGCGTTGTCAACTAAGTGTTTATAGGTTTGTATGCAGTCAAGTATTAATGTATTGTCGTCTAGTCGTCAGTTATCAGATTAATGGAATTTTAGTACAACTTCAAATTAATGACTACTGTTGCTCTTGCTCGCTCATGCTTTCATTCGTGTAACAATTCGTTTTCCAAGCCATCACATATCATATCAACAATGTATATATGCCTTTTAATTTTTCTCACGTTCAAACTGGGTTCCCACTCTATCTTACAATCGTCGTTCGTTCACAATTCTCTTTAACACTTGTGAACACTCCCTAGCTCTCACATATTTCGCTCATTTTTCAACGGACGAGATCTCCATATTCAATCACTAGCTTACAAGTGTGATTTGTTCAAAGCCGGACGATCCCCCACGTTCACTCCCTGTCAGGGTCCTACTTTATACTAACAGTGGCTCGTGTTCTCTAACAGGAGTGAAACAAACATACACAAAGAATGATCGTACTCAGACACGAAACACTTTAATCACATAAACCACTCTCCTCAACGGCATTCATATAATGCTGCTCTCACAATTAGCGATAATGCCATTACAAATACATATATGCAATACACAAGTTCATAGATGAATGGAACAAAGCACTCACTCAGTCCCAAAACAGAATCTACTAAACATACAGGCTTTATCACATCACAGAATAATACACGAATACACGCAACACTTTCTCTCATGTCCGTACTGTCTCGAAGTCCTGAATCAGTCTTAGCTAACGCCGATGTTTCTCGTTAGCCCTTGGCTTCTAGTCTCCGTGCGCTTCGTGCGTCACGCTGACCCCTGGGCATCAACTGGGTAGTAGCTGCCCATCGGGTTCATCGTCGTGCTTGTCTGTCACCTACGGGCGATGGAGATTCTGACACTTATTATATGCTCTGTCTACTGTTCCGACATTATGGAATTGATTCGGCATCGTATTCTTGTGTAAAGAGCGAGCCTTATTGTGTTGGTGACGCTCGCGAACCATTAATAAACGTTCCTGCTCGGAACGGATTATGAGCTTGCCTCGGTGTTAAAGATTTGTGTGAGAGAGAAGAGCCTTGTACTTGTCACAGATCCTTATGTATATAATAGAGTGAAAGTGGGTCCTTGACAAGAAGTGGGGGGGGGGGGGGGGGCTTCGACCGGGTTCTGAACCCTACGACATCAACAGCAGTTCTAATACCTATACGACGATTTAACACATTAGTATCGACAGACAAGACATCGACAGAATCTTGTAGACAAAGATACTAAACATTTTCTCTCCACAGCCAGATCCATAACATCGAGTGAACCACGAGTACAGCAAACATTCCAGACGCATCAACCTCTGTTTCTAACGACCCCTGTTTTGAAGGCAAGCTTCAAAGGGAACTACAGACACTTACGAAAGCTAAGTTTTCTTTTAAATGTTAGCCTATATATTAAATCGGCACTTTATTGTTTTCTCAATCTCTGTAACAAATTGTTAAATAGTTAGAAAATATTCGTGTGCATTTCTATTACATTTTATACTTTTTCCACCATAAATTACTAAATAAGCAAAATGATTTCACTAAACGATCTGGAAAAAAATTAGGGACAAAACGTAGAATAAGGGAGGAACACTTAAGATCATGGTGTATAGAACAGTACAAAGAATTAAAAGAAGAACTAAAACGTACACGCATTCGACTCAGCCAAAGAATGCAGTGCAGAGAAAATCAAAGCAAACAAGGTCACCTGATCCGTGAATGGACACAGGAATTTGAAAAAATGATGCGCGAGAATGAAATTACAAAGACTCCATGGTACATATGGTATAGGGAACCTTACCAATAAAGAACCGTGAATTAAGTAACATCACACCAGAAATGTTGAGAGAAGATTGCGAATATTATAAAACAAAGATATTCTTACATTATCCAGATGAAGTAGAATCTCTAAAATTAAAATTAAAAACCTTGAAACCAAAACCAGACTAGACACTTTCAGATTACATAGAAGAAATAAAAGCCATCTATAAAAATCTGATCAACGAAATAAAAACTAAAGATGACGATCAAGCAATAATAGATCTCTTGCTAATAGAAAAACTAAAAGCAACATCATCCCAGTTCACAAAATATCTAGAAGATCATAACGAGGAATCAATCACACAATTACTAAGTAAATGTTGTGAAGACTATAACAAAAATAAAAACATATGTAAGTGTCACTTGTTTTCCCGGGAGAGAGTTGGAATCAACAAGCACATCTTCAAACTTATTATCTGTTGGGATTATTGACTGACTTTTGTCTACACCCCTCCCTTCTGTCTTCCCTTCCATATATCTACTTCTGTCACTCTCTCTATTATTCTATCAACACATACTCCGACAACATTTCCTTTCAACATATAATAAAGATTTAATAATAAAGAAAACTATGTCCGGTGTGTGTATGGATATTGTCTGTGTAGTTGCAATTGTATTCTATGGTTGTGGACAGAATGAACTCAGAATGTCTATCAGCTGTATCTTCTCGCCAGTCATTCTTCACGATTACAGGACATCACATCAAACAGGACAGAGCTCACCCGGGATGATCCGTAGGCTTGAATCTGATGGTAAATCCGTTAGTGAAATGAAAACAACCTGTTCATCACTGATTCACCGTATTGCTATAAAAGTCCCGTAAGTTTATGACTGTGCCCAAATCGGTTTCATGATCTTACGTATCCATCATCAAAAAAAGAAAACACCACATTGTCAATGTTCTTCCTATTGTCTATTATGATTATCACTATTGTCTTTGTCTATTCTTTCTACCCTATGTATGCAAGTCGTATGTAGGTTGAAGTCTCTGCTTGCCCCACCTTAACATCTTTTTCTGTTTAGGAGCCCGTGGTATATGCGTGTTAGCATACAGTTTTTGGTATTTTACTTGATGTTAGTATTTGTTCGTCTGAACGAACTATTTAGGTTCTTTCTGGATCTAAGTATGTACTTTATTGGTTCACGTAGAGTAGGTTTTTCTTTCTTCTCTAATGTGCCTAGAAACTGGGAACCTGTGGATGAATATAACAAGTCGAGTGGTAAGCGTCCGCCCCTTACTCCTAACTTATGCAAGTGTCCTTCTCCAGCCATAATGACAAGGCTTTCGAAGTCACCATCCGCATAAGACATAAGAATTCACCTCAGTCTAAAACACCCACTAATAATATGTAATGATAAAGGTAATACACGCTCATCTATATTCCTATTCTAAAACGATATTTTAATATACCTTATACACATCGATGTTCCTATATAGAATTAATGTAGATCCACGAATCGAAATTAATCCTCAGCCAAGCACTTTATCCCATTATAAAGGAGGATATTTCTTTTCATTACAGGACACATAATTCTATCTTTCCGTCCAGTTGGGGAACACACACTAAACTGACACAAAGACGTGGCCACTCTCTTTAGATCATCTTTGTCCATCGTCCTTGACATTGCTGGACAAAGCAAATTCAGACTTCATTATCCCTGGTCAGTGGAAAATTCCAGATCTGGGCTTTTCCGTATATCCCTACCTCCAGAACGCAATAGACTGATCCATGATTACTGTCTGTCTTTGTAGCAAACTAATTTTCCACTCTCCCGGTCACCTGTATAGTAGTCGACTCTCCCGCCTTGACCTATATACATATGCGCTGGTCAATCCGTTGTGTTTTATCCTTCCGTTTCATTAACCCTTCTACTCCCTGGGTATTCGCTGCATACAGTCGTCGATCTGGGATTCACTAACATGCAGCATTTCATGACATAGGCCCCCTCTTAAGAGATTAGACCGCGTCGAATCTTTCTCGCTGTAGGTTTGATTCCCATGATCCACAATCCTAATCTTCTTCCTCCGGAGCTGGATGTCTGGATAAAAAATCTGCTCCTACATTCTCCTTTCCAAGGATGTATTCCACTGTGAAGTGGTATGGTTGCAGCAACATCGTCCATCACATCCACCGTGCGTTGAGCTTCTGCTAAGTCGCTATTAACATCACGTGTTGATGATATGATTGGATCCTCACATGGCTCATCTCATTATCCAGTAGGCGCTCTAATTGACACCCTACTATACTACTAACGACTGAAACTAGTGTTGGTTCCTCGCTCCTGTACGTCCGGTCGACCTACTTTCGACTTGCGTCAGCGACGGCTCACAATACAGACGGATTGTCCCATCCTGATTGTAACACTGCTTCCATGTCCTCTTGGTTTCCCCCGGCTTTTCCTCTGGGGATGTTCCGCCTCGTCCTCGTCGGACCGAGTCGTCTTTCCCAAACCTCCTGGGCTTTTGCTTCCAGGACCTTCTTGGGCGATGTTGTATCTGGTCAGCCAATCTTTGGTTGGAGTCCTGGGTAATTCTCGCCTTTCCCGACGTTACCCACCCCTTCTGAACTTGGCTACCGGTGAAACTTTCACTCTTGTCCTTTCCCTGACTTGTGATTTCCCTCCTCCTGTCGTTGGGTAAATCTGACCTATCACGTACTGTCCCATAGGCCCTCCTATGTTGTACTGGCGATCTCTGGTCTTCGTCTGGACTGGTAACCGTTGTCCTAATGGCTGCCATCACCATAAAGTGTGAAGCTTTGCTCCCGGATCTCTCATCATATTTCCTAATGAGATGTCTAGGGAGATTTTTCTTCTCTTCCCCGATCCGTATTTTGTAGATGTTCTTGGACACCACCTTTTCCACAGGATAAGGTCCTTTCCATCCTACTTGGAGTATATTGGTCTCTGCTGGACTCCACACTTCCACTTTGTCTTCCACTTTAAGAGCTAGTTTCCTCTTAATTCGCTTGTTGGGTGGTGCTCTCTGGCACTCCGAACAAGACTTCACCCACCGGCGTACATCTCCGGTCATTCCTGGCCAGCAATAATGGCCGGATATTTGCTGCAAGGTCTCTCTGACACCCATATGTCGATTCTCGTCTATGATGTGTCCACTCTGAAGAATATGAGGACGGTAGGTCTCTGGAACCACCCACTGCTCATGCAGGTTATCTCCCCTCCCAGCTCTCCGATAGAGTAGTTGATTCTTCAGAAAGTACTGTCCCCGTTCTGGTGGCTCAGCACTTCTTTGCAGCTTCCTGTAGCAAGGATGCAACGTAGTATCCTTCCTCTGGGCCGTATGCAATTCTCCTATCCCTGAGTTGTCGCATAGTGTCCTCTGCCTCTTTTTCCTTCCTTGAGATCCACTGACTACTGTTCCCTTGTGGGCTTGCTGTTTGGGCATCCCCAAAAGACATATTTAGTGCCAATGATCATTGGAAATAAGGAGTCAGATAATACAGCAGCTGGAATAATGCCCGTGACGTACCTGGATTTTAATCTCCACCTTGGCGATTGGCAGCGTCATGGTAACAGCACTCCTCATTGCCGGCTGTATTTCTATGGTCTCCCCTGTAAGTTGGTCTGGGCTTACCAAGCTGGCGTCCACCACCGCTTCCCCATCCAAACCTGTATCATAGAGACAAGCAACCTGCTGGCCATTGACTTCAATAAGTTCAACCACAGGTGGTCTCTCTTGGTCCTGAGTGTCTTTCATCTCCTTGACCGTTTCCTTGCCTTCCTCTTTTGATTCCTCGAGGTTGGTTATGCAATTGGCAGTGTTTGGCCTTGCATCTGCAGTCCACAATATTATGTGTGGTCGACTGGCAGTGTGTGCACTCTGTTCCCTTCCTAGGTTTCCGTGTGTCCTTTTTGTTCCTTTCTCCTTCGCCGACCTCAGCCTTGTCTGTGATCACCGATGTAGGAATCACCTTGCATGCTGCGAAGTAAGAACTTTTAGGTTTCGATCTGCAGTCTTTTGTGTTGTGGGATGCCGCCCTACAAAATGAACACCATTTCTCCGACCATTGTCGTTTTCGCTTGAGAATTCGAGGTGCTCTGGTTTCCTACCTTCACCTTCTCTGAACTCTCCTCTGTGTGCTTTATATAAGGTTCCCCTTTTTCTCCTTCCCAGTTTTTAGTTTCTTTTTCTCTGTTTTCTCCTGACTTTTGGATTGTGTACTTAGTTCCTCCGTTTCACCATGTACTTCCACAAATCGTTCCGCCAGCTTATTCACCACATCAATCCGTTCCGCCCCTTGTTCTCCTAAGAAGGTTCTGAGAGGTTTCGACATTTGCTTTCGCATTTGGTCTACCACCATCATCTCTTCGAGACTCTCATAATCCCTCTGGAATTCTGCCAAGTCCAATCCATTTCTGTAGATAGGATTTTAGCCTCAGACTGTAGGCGGCGAATAGTTCTCCCGGCTCTCGTCTAGACGATCTAAACTTTTTCCGATATGTTTGTGCGGTGACTTCATAATGTTTCATCAAAGCTGCTTTCAATTCCTCGTACTGATTTTCCTGTCCTGGTGGTAGGCGTGTGTAGACCTCGTAGCCCGAACCACGTAAAGACTGGGATACTTTAAGAGCCCATCTGGTTCTATCTAGTCCCATAGCGATTGCCATAGCCTCGAACCGATCCAAAAACTGGAATATCTTTTCTTTACTTTCATCGTAGACCGCTAAGGGAAACTTCATGGCCTGGTAACCCTGTCCACTCATGTAGGTTGCTCCAGGTGAAGATGAACTTCCTTCTGCTGCATCTATTTCACCCTTAGTTTGTGTCTTGAGTTCTAACTCTTTCAAGCGGTATTCATGTTCCATTTCCAGTTTCTTGGTCTCCTGGTCCATTTTCTTGGCCTCTTGTTCCATTTCTAGTCGCTTGGTCTCCTGGTCCATTTTCTTGGCCTCTTGTTCCATTTCTAGTCTCTTGGTCTCCTGTTCTATTTCTAGTCGCTTGGTCTCCACCTCTATTCTTCTCACTTCCAACTCAGTCTTTCGATCTTCTCGTTCCGCCTGACGAATCTCTCGCTCTCTTTCTTGGATGTAATCAGTTAAGTCTGAACCAGCCAACCCAATTTCCTCCCCGTTGGCTCTCAGTTCTGCTGTAGTTACTTTAGGAGTTTGCCATAGTTACCGGCAGATAAGTCCAGCAAGTTGAGTAAAGATCCCTCAAGGCAGAAAAGAAGTACTAACTATACAGTATATTCCACCTAGAACCTATATCATTATCTATGTCTATCTAATATTATAAACCTACGACACCCCACCGTATCCTCACAACCAAGCTCTCATCCACAAGAGGAGATATAGGATAAAGACTCATGTAAACGTGTGACCGGGTGACTAGGTATGTAATGTCTTAACCACCTATCCACATTCACTCTGTCTGGAACTTTCTCACTGCAAAGTCACCAGCATTAATGAAATGTTTCTACCATATATGTAATGGCACCATATATCCAATGGACGTCCTTCCATGAAAAGTCATCAATATATACTTATATTCCTTCCAATCAGTATGTCCCAACATGTAGGTACTCCGCTATGCCTGTGCCAATATGCAAGTACCTCTCTCTATGCATATGCCTCTTTATGCTTTTAGGTCATATGAGTATTATGTATGTACGTACCCCGCTGCTCCACCATTTTATGTCACTTGTTTTTCCCGGGAGAGAGTTGGAATCAACAAGCACATCTTCAAACTTATTATCTGTGGGATTATTGACTGACTTTTGTCTACACCCCCTCCCTTCTGTCTTCCCTTCCATATATCTACTTCTGTCACTCTCTCTATTATTCTATCAACACATACTCCGACAACATTTCCTTTCAACATATAATAAAGATTTAATAATAAAGAAAACTAGTCCGGTGTGTGTATGGATATTGTCTGTGTAGTTGCAATTGTATTCTATGGTTGTGGACAGAATGAACTCAGAATGTCTATCAGCTGTATCTTCTCGCCAGTCATTCTTCACGATTACAGGACATCACATCAAACAGGACAGAGCTCACCCGGGATGATCCGTAGGCTTGAATCTGATGGTAAATCCGTTAGTGAAATGAAAACAACCTGTTCATCACTGATTCACCGTATTGCTATAAAAGTCCCGTAAGTTTATGACTGTGCCCAAATCGGTTTCATGATCTTACGTATCCATCATCAAAAAAGAAAACACCACATTGTCAATGTTCTTCCTATTGTCTATTATGATTATCACTATTGTCTTTGTCTATTCTTTCTACCCTATGTATGCAAGTCGTATGTAGGTTGAAGTCTCTGCTTGCCCCACCTTACATCTTTTTCTGTTTAGGAGCCCCGTGGTATATGCCGTGTTAGCATACAGTTTTTGGTATTTTACTTGATGTTAGTATTTGTTCATCTGAACGAACTATTTAGGTTCTTTCTGGATCTAAGTATGTACTTTATTGGTTCACGTAGAGTAGGTTTTTCTTTCTTCTCTAATGTGCCTAGAAACTGGGAACCTGTGGATGAATATAACAAGTCGAGTGGTAAGCGCCGCCCCTTACTCCTAACTTATGCAAGTGTCCTTCTCCAGCCATAATGACAAGGCTTTCGAAGTCACCATCCGCATAAGACATAAGAATTCACCTCAGTCTAAAACACCCACTAATAATATGTAATGATAAAGGTAATACACGCTCATCTATATTCCTATTCTAAAACGATATTTTAATATACCTTATACACATCGATGTTCCTATATAGAATTAATGTAGATCCACGAATCGAAATTAATCCTCAGCCAAGCACTTATCCCATTATAAAGGAGGATATTTCTTTTCATTACAGGACACATAATTCTATCTTTCCGTCCAGTTGGGGAACACACACTAACTGACACAAAGACGTGGCCACTCTCTTTAGATCATCTTGTCCCATCGTCCTTGACATTGCTGGACAAAGCAAATTCAGACTTCATTATCCCTGGTCAGTGGAAAATTCCAGATCTGGGCTTTTCCGTATATCCCTACCTCCAGAACGCAATAGACTGATCCATGATACTGTCTGTCTTTGTAGCAAACTAATTTTTCCACTCTCCCGGTCACCTGTATAGTAGTCGACTCTCCCGCCTTGACCTATATACATATGCGCTGGTCAATCCGTTGTGTTTTATCCTTCCGTTTCATTAACCCTTCTACTCCCTGGGTATTCGCTGCATACAGTCGTCGATCTGGGATTCACTAACATGCAGCATTTCATGACAGTAAGTATACACCACAAAACTGCGCAATAATTGGATCTGGAGCTTCAGCCACTCATTTTGAAAACAACTGACCAAAAACAAAATCAACGCCTTGCAAATATTGTTCCACACCACACACCGAAAATACAATGTGTGATAGAATTCTTAATTATCAGGAATATTTAAACAACATCATAGTAAATAAACTAAAAAGACAAACCAAAGCAATACAGAACAAAATGTTTTTGTTTTGTTTTCGTTTTTGTAGAGCTTTTGGTCATAGGTGTATTTAATGTGAGTATTAAAACGTTTATCAAAAGAAAAAAACAAATACATATACTGTTGTTGAGAATCCCCCACCTGAATATCAGAAGTTAAAATGGGAAACAAAAGAAAAAGCTAACACACCAACGGTTAGCAGAATTCCCTAAGAAAAAAAAATCACGTAAAACAGATTGTACAGAAACTAGAAAAACCCTTAACTCTGCCAACCCACCTACAGTCTATAGATTTGAAGACTATGATATTAGTTCATTAGACTCGGAGGTCAACCACTCTGCCAACCCACCTACAGTCTATATATATTAGAAGACTATGATATTAGTTCATTAGACTCGGAGGTCAACAATTTATTGACATGATTGAGCCTTATGACTATGAAATATGATAGTAATCCACCTCAGAAAAAAACTATTGCCTCTAAACACTCAAGAGGAAAATTAAAGATCCATCAAAGATATGTTAACAATAGATTGTCCAACATTTTACGTGATAGCAGTTCCAGACCGGTTGGACTCCGTAAATCACTGGTAAAACCAGAAGATTTCATAGGTAAACAAATCACCTGTAGAACCTTCTCAGGTAACATAGAGACATACCCATTAGCATGGGCCACTATTCATTCACCTTTTTTCATTAAGAATAACTGTTCGACATTTTCAATTGTTTGCGATCTCTGTTTAATTGGTACATTCACATCTTTAGCTATATTAGCCCTCCTTATATTGATTCCTTTTTCGCCACAATGGTACTTATCATGGATGGCGATTTCTTGTACAATGCGGCCGACTTCAGCAATCTTAGTGCCACTCGTCATATTTTCAGTGATTTCCTTCTTTAACTCGATCGTGATCCTGGCCTTCTTCTTCGAAGGGCTACTGGCTTTGAAGACTTTCTTTGGTCCCATGATGGAGCTAACAGGAAAGGGTTAACCTATTAGCAAGTAGTGCTCACACAATGAGAAACAACGCCAAATTGAGCAAAAGAACGCGTGGATCCCTTTGTTTTCTCAAAATTAGCAGCAAGGTCTCGTGGGCACGCTGACAACATCCGAGACAACTGAGTCAAATTTTTCGCGGAAAAAAACAAACATCGACGAAAACCGAAATCGACGAAAACCGAAGGCGACGAAAACAGAGAAGTTTCACTGTATATCGAAAAAGCTGATTGGATTATGTACCTTTACTGAACTTTTAAATCTTCCGAAAGTGATCTCCCCTTGCCGCAATAGTCTGTATGATAGCGTCTGGAAAGATACTAAAGAAGACTGCGAGCGTCAACACGCTCCAAAAGCAGACAACTGTAACAAAGTTGCTTCTCTCCCACGCGGAGTGGCTTGTCCTGATTATCTCATTAAATGCCGCTGGTCCCAGGGGTAGCTCCGTTACTGGAACAGCTGGGCTGGGTTTGAGTACACCCCCCCCCCCCCCCCCCAGTGGGTTTGGGTGAGTTGGTTTGTGAAAGCTAGGGAATGGATCTATAGTTTTTTTTTATTCAAGGTTGTTGCATTGTCCGTGTAAAGTGAGATTCTGAATCCATGTACTTCTCGTAGTTAAGTTAGGAGGGAAGTAGGGGAGTGGGGGTTAAATAAGAAATGAACGGTGGGAAAGTAGAGAACATGGGATGAATAAGAAACACGAAAGATGAGGGAATATGTGGGAATAAGGAAGGAAGGAAGGAAGGAAGGAAGGAAGGAAGGAAGGAAGGAAGGAAGGAAGGAAGGAAGGAAGGAAGGAAGGAAGGAAGGAAGGAAGGAAGATAAGCAACCAACAAACAAGTAAACAAAAGGGCACTGGATGGGGATTGTGGACAACATCACGTTGGTCGCTTGTCCTTCCTGGAACATTTTTATTTATGATGGGTCGACCTGATAGCACCGGTCAGTTTCTAAACTACCACATCTTCTATGAGGATTCAAACACATGACCACTGTGCCGAAGAGCAAGCGTGCTAAATCAGTGGCTTGTACAACTATTTCTAAAAGAAATACATAGAAAAATTCGGTAGGATAACGCCCAGTTTACAAAACCTTTCATAATCATTTGAAAGTTATCTCCACTTGCCGCAATAGTCTGTATTAGAGCGTCTGTGAAGACACCAAAGAAGACTGACTGCGAGCGTCAACACGCTCTAGACGTAGACAACTGCGACAAGGTTGCTTCTCTCCGGCGTGTCCTGATTATCTCATTAAATGTCGCAGGTCCCTGGGGTAGCTCCGCTACTGAAACAGCTTGGCGGGGTTTCAGTACCCCTAGTGGGATTTGGCTGGGTTTGTGTGAGCTAGGGAACGGATATATCGTTTTTTCAAGGTTGTTGTATTGTCCGTGTAAAGTAAGATTCTGAATTTAGATACATTTTGTGGTTAAATTAGAAAAGAAGTGAGAAAGTGGAGGATAAACAATAAATAAACGGTGGAAAAGTAAAAAAAAACGGGGGATGAATAAGAAACACGAAAGATAAGGGAAAGAAGTAATGGAGTTAACAAAGAAAGAAAGAAAGAAAGAAAGAAAGAGAGAAAATAATTATGAAAAGAAAGAAAGAAAGAAGAAAAAGAAAGAAAGAAAGAAAGAAAAGAAAGAAAGAAAGAAAGAAATGCAGGAAAAAATTATCTCATACAAACATACAAATAAACTAAATCAAAGAATGGCTGCGCAAACACAATGTAGGCTAGAGAACTCTCCCGCTTTGAATGTTGAATATATGGTGCTAATTTCATGTTTTAATTGACCAATTAGCACTTGATAGGTTAGTTAGTTGGTCAGTCGTGGTTCCAACTTAACTGCAAAGGGTCGTCCTATTATGTTCCGTTCCTGTGCCAGTGAATATCACATAAAATGCTCCTCACTGTCCCATATGAAAAGTTGAACAGACAGGAGTCTTGACAAACCAACAGCCCGCACATGTATACTATGCATAATACCGCCGCCAGGATGCCAACAAAAAAGCCTGCCACGAAAAATACAGTTCATCGTCGATGGAAGCGGCAGTTACGAGAAAACCAGCAGCCACACATTACTGCATAAGGCAAACTCAGTAACTTCAGCAACCGGTCGGGCGCCATTTTTTCTAAACATGCAGTTCACGCAGCGGATAGATATAACAGTACTCCACACGAAATTGTCAGCTCACATTGTTGCTATACGCACTCAACTTAGTGGCAGGGCGACGGAACCATGCACTACCAGTCCAACGTGACGAAAATACGTAAGCAAACCATAGCCACAAGCCTAAATACCCCAGAGGCCTTAACAGCTCAACCACCTATCCTCCATATTGGGGACCAGATGGGTGATGTGGTCAATGTCAAGGACCCTTGTACACGACTGAAAGCGAATTGGGCTTATGGTGCTAGACCCAGATGTTTATTGACCAATCAGCTCTCGGTGTGTGCTGTAGTCAGCATTACGACGGTCTCCTTTATTTCCCGAGACATTTCCTGGTACCCACTTTAGGCCGGGCGGGCCTGGGAGCCCAGATAGATTTTAAACATCCTCCTCAACGTGGATTCGAACTCATGACCAGCAGGCATGGAGGCCTGCGTCTAATAACTAGGCTACCGCGGCTTTACAGATTCCTAGCAGATAGACTATGCATGATTGTTAGATGTGTGATTGTAAGATATGTGATTGTTAGCTATGTGATTGTTGGGTGTGTGCTTGTTAGATATGTGATTGTTAGACATGTGATTATTAGATATGTGATTGATAGATATGTGATTATTAGATTTGTGATTGTTAGACATGTGATTGTTAGACATGTGATTGTTAGATATGTGATTGTTAGATCTGTGATTGTTAGATGTGTGATTGTGAAATCTCTCTACAACGTAATGTAGAAGAGAAAACATTAGTAAAAATGTTAAGGTCTCTCTACATGCCATAATAACAAGAAAAAGCTAAACGGTTCCTCGAGATAAATCTACATCCCAGAATATACAATATAAATATCAAAGTAACTATAAGGTTCTTCTAAATTCCAGAATATATAACAAAAAGATTAAGATAACCTTAAAGTGATTCGACATCCCAGAAAATATACCAAAATAGATAAAAATAACTGTAAAGTAATTCTACATTCAAGAGTCTATAACAAAACGATAAATATAACTTTAAGGTAATTCCACATTCCAGAATATATAACAAAAAGATACAGATAACTTTAAGGTAATTCCACATCCCAGAATATATAACATAAAGATACATATAACTTTAAAGTATTTCAGCATTCCGAACTAAAACGTTAACGTTAAATGGTACCTTACAGTAATTCCACATCCAAGAATATACAATAAAAAGGTAAAGAAAACTGTAAGGTAATTAATTCTACGTCCACGAATATATGATAAAAATACACAGATGACATTAAGATAATTCTGCATCGCATAATATACAGTTTTCCTACAGATAATTATTCATTCAAGAATATACGATGATAGGGTACAGATAACTTTAAGGTAAATAAACTATAAGGTAAATTGACTTTCTGTGTAACTTTAAGGTAACTACATCCCAGAAAAACATTAAAAGGCTTAGATTCCTCACTATAAGAAAGAAGAGAAACAAATACCTCTGTATCAATGATGGAAAAGGTAAGAATGCGAAATAATGAATGAATGAATGAGGCATTGAAATCATTCATATTTTCTGTATAAAAAGTGAATGAAACTCACCATCATCGGAATCGAAAATATAATATATTTTCCTCCATTTGAAAAACTTCACCACGTCAATGATGGCGGTGACGTAATTAGGACTGATGCCAATGTCGTAATCGTAGTAATCTCGATCGTGATTGGTTGTCTGTGTGTATACCACATAGGGCACGTGCAGAGCCTGGCTGTATGATTGGATGATGTTGTAGGTTCTTGATGTGGTGGACCCGAGAAAGAGGAAGACCCCGGCGTCCAGACACCTGCAAACTGAATTTGAAGATCAAATAAGTGGTTAACAGGCAAGAGAATCGACTTCATTGCAACGGGTTTTATCCCATAAGATTCGGTCTCTTTGCGCAACCCGACCTGTTGAAAGTGTGCAACAAAGCTCTAACTCCGTAGCTCCGGCGACGATTTCCCCCCCCCCCCCCCAGGATTCTCCGTGAAATAGCTCTCGTGAATCGAACGACGTTGCCCGGAATCGAACCCACAACCTTCCGAGCGCGAGGCATGCTTCTCGTCCTTGACTTGGGGACGTAAATTACAAATACCTTAGAAGCCGGAGTGAGTTCGCCTGATGGCGAGAGTGACTGATAATAGGGAGAGCTAATCCACACGGAAACATAAGTATAGAGCATTATAAATAGTAGCACGTATATGGGCCACACGTGAGTTTAAAGCGACGAACACTAAAGAAAATAACTGGACTGTTCTTGAATATACAGGAAACGGACACGATCTTTATATCACAGGGGAAGGTATTACAACAATGTAACATTGCAGAGTCAGGAACAGTGACTAACCAAGTAAATAAAGTCAAGTTTGTGGGAACAATTGTAACATCACATAGAAGATGCATGACAGAAGCTATGAGCAGAATGGGTCAAACAATAATTGCATTCCGGAGATTTAACTATCATCGTCATCATCATCATCATCATCAACATCATCATCATCATCAGCTGCCCTGCCAGCTTATGCAAGCGTTCATATCTCTCCACAGATCTTTGGGGTTCTTGATCGACTCTGTTGATGATATTCTTCCATGCCAAAGTTTCAGTCTATACAGAATCATTTCTCTTGGTTTGCCTCTGCAGGTCTGCCTTTTCTCACTGATCTTTCCAGTCGGCACGATGTTCTCTAATGTTTCTCTTCTCATCACATGACCAAAGAATGTTATTTGTCTCTATCTTAAGGTTATATATACTATTCTAGATTCATTAGCCTCTTTCAGGCAATCGTAGAAAAGTACACTATGTAATAATAGATAATTAAATATAAGAAAAATAGTACTGACATGTTATATAATGGAATTTGTTGAACTTGCAGTGAAGCTTTAACATTCTTTCATATTTTTATATATTTTTATGTAGTGTTTATCATGTAGTTGTGTCAGTGTATATTTGTGTTTTTTTTTTCAGTGTTCGGGAAGTCTTTGGCCGCAACGTTCATTGTTTACTTGTGATGGTGTTCTAGTGAAGCTTGCAGTCTACTTCTGAGTGTTTGCTGATTCATTCATTGAGATATATAGAGCCTGTTCTGTTGTATGGCAGTGAATCATGGAATGTGAATGAACACATTAAGAAGAGTTTGGATGCAGTGGAAATCCTGTTTCTGAGACGAATGTTGCGAATACCTTGGACTGCCAGAGTTACTAACAATTTTCTGGAAGAGGCTAGTGAAAGTAGAAAATTATATACAACTATAGTAACAAGAAAACACCGTTATGTGGTCATTTAATGAGAAAAGAGGAAATGGAAAACTTCGTGACACCCGGAAAGATCAGTGGGAGAAGAGACAGAGGCAGACATAAAGACATTATGCTGGATGGACTGAGACGGTGCTTTGATAAATATCATCAGCAGAGTTGATCCAATGACCCTCCAAGGACCGAGATGCGTAGGGAGACATGAATGCCTACGTCAGAGCATATGATGATGTTAATGATGATGATGTCCATGATGATGATGACGATGATTATAATGACAGACATCTTGAGAAGTTACAAAGGGTTCGTGTCTAGAACATTACCAATACTCACTGGCTTTAATGAGATTGCAGTTGTTGTTTATGTCGGCGTGGGCCCAGGTGGGAGTGATGCTGATCTTGCTGCTGTCGCCATCGTTGATGTTGTAGATGTCGATGAGCCGCTTCAGTGTCGCAACAACTTCATCTTCTCCAGAATCCACAACGATCCCTAAAACGTGAGGATCGGGGATAAAGACATCCAAAGATGAGTAGATGTGCGTTGGGTGATGTGTTAGATTACACTTGACATACTTGTTGCTTCTGGAATGTGAAAGCTGTATTTAGAGCATGTAAATATATTGTGTGGATGTAGAAAACAAGGGAAAGCCATAATATTAATTTGCCAAGAGATAAAAATCCAGAAATAGGCAGACAGGCAGACGGACGGATGGACAGACTTACAGACTGGCAGATGTGGGAGGAAGGACGAGTGGATGGACAAACAGACGAATGAACGGACGGACGAACGGACGAACGAACGAACAGACAGTCAGATATACGTTCAGGTTGCTTGGACAGACACACAAAAAGACAGTTAGAAACACAGACACATACAGACACAGACAGACAGGCAGGCAGACAGACAGACAGACAGACAGACAGACAGACAGACAGACAGACAGACAGACAGACAGACAGACAGACAGACAGACAGACAGACAGACAGACAGACAGACAGACAGACAGACAGACAGACAGACGGTGTGGATTATTTGAGTTACTTACAAACTAAGATAAGGACGATATACTAACAGATATTTGGGTATTGAATCTCATGCCCAGCCTGCCCAGATAAGGTGGAAAACTTCGGAGACGCATTATGTGTTGTACAGTATAAAACCCCACCGACATGTGGAACATCGTAATCACTGGGATGAAGAGACCGCTGCCCGAGCTACATTTCACAGTTAGACAACCCACCCATTTACACAACTCCATCTTCTCCAGATTCCACAACGATCCCTGGATCAGACGGAAGCATCACACTATGGGATGCGGGGAATAGGGCATCCAAAGTTGGGCAGATGTACGCTGGGTGATGGGTAAGATTATACGTGATATACTTGTTGCTTCTGGAATTTGGAAACTGTATGAATAGCATATCTTATGTGGTGGTGGTGGAAGACAAGGGAAAGCCACAATATTAATTTTTCAAGATAGAAAATCCAGAAGTAAACAAATGAACGGACAGATAAACAGAGAGAATATAAGACTGACTGACAGACAGATAGGCGAGAGGAGGTGGGGGGGGGGGTGACGAATAGATGGAAGGACAGACGAATGATTGGACTGATGGGCAGACGGACAAACAGACATATGGACGAGAGGGAGGGAAGCCGAATAAATGGATGACAGACGAAAGAACAGATAGACAGACGGATGGGCGAGAGGAAGTGGGAAGGAGGGCGAATGGATGAATGGGTGGACAGACGTATGAGCTTACAGACAAATAGATGGTGTGGTTGTTTGAATTGTTTTGAAACTATGAAAAAGATGGTATATTCCTAACACATCTAGGGACATATATCTGATGCCTAGTATTCCCAGAAAAAGGCGAACAACTCGAGGATACATTATACTTTGCACATTTTAACACTATCAGCAGGTGAGAAATGGTAAACATGAGGATGTATAGGCCGTTGCTCAAGCTAAATTTCAAATTCAGAAACCTATCCAATTAAGGAATATGAAAATCATGTGTGATTATAGTATACAGACGAATGGGTTTCTGTGATGTTATGAATGTCATGCGCTGTGCAGAGATTCTCTACATGTTATCTTAGGGAGATATTTTGTATACAAGGAAAACGATGCTTAACGATAACCAATAATAATGATAGTATACACTTAATTTAGCCTGTAGCTTAGGGTTAGTGAATGCTGTTTTAAAATTGCAGCAAGCAGGGTTCGAAGTCAGAAAGTGACGATGTGGCAGCATATCGCTTAGTATTTATGTTCACAATGCAAAGAGCGTCGACATTGTCTGCTAAATAAGAGAGTCCAAAGGAATCTAGATGTATGAAGCCATTCAACGGGCACTATCGCGCTGTTTATGCTTCACTTCAACACCGCAAGTTACAAGCGGAACAAGATCAGTGTGGATTGTGATAAGATGGTGTGATGAGATGGGATGATGAGATGAGATGATAAGCTGAGATGAAACGATATAAGATGATGAGCGTCAGCCCTTAAGAAAACAATGGCAAATTACTGAACGTAAAATTGTCTAAAATTCACAAACAGCCAATGTATGCTGGAACTGACTGCAAAGGACATGCCAGTAATTTAACTGATTCAGTGCAGCACAAACAGTAGATTTTTGACCAAACACGGCACACAGTCAGATGAACAAGTATTATAATGTCCGTTTACTGAGCATGGAAATTGAGGGAGTTACCACGAAACAAAATAATTAACACAATTACCCCAGCATCCCGACATATCGTCCTCCTGTCTAAAAGGGAAGTCACATTTGGCAATATATTATCCTTCGTCACTGATTAGTTAACGGCAACATCAAAAATAAAATAATCGTACCCAAATTAGAGAAACGAAGAAATATACAATATGACATTAGCATCTAACAGCTTCACAGACTTGGGGAGTTAACGAACAGCTGTCATTACTTTATACATAAACACACATGTAATGTTTGGTGCGCATAGAAGTAGAGGAAATCAGCACGGATCAGAGGACGCACTAGACAACATAAACATTGACAGCTTTAGTTACCGATCTGGATTCGAACCTGTCACCTCCAAATGACCTCGCTGTAGGAACAAGTGTACTTCGACGCACGACCAACTAGACACAATTGTTGTGTTGTCTAGTGCATGCTCAGGTCTGTACTTATTTCACCTACTTCTATGAGCGCCAAACAATACACGTGTGTTTATTTATGAATTGTCTTAGTGGCTTCAAGGGGTTCCCCAAGTGATATTTCATGACTTTAGTTGTTCTGTATTTCTGGAGCAGCGTAGCGAACTGGCTAGCATACTGACCTTCAAGGCTTCAATGGGCTCATACATCGACCGGCCATTAAACAGGTACAATGAATTAGTATGGAATGTAAAGGCGGCTCGCCATAGGGGATGGACTCCCTGTGGTCAGATTAGTGTCCTATACCTGCGACTGGCCTAGCAAGCCGGCAGGGGATCTTCATACTGCTCGTAGAAAAACTAAGAAGTATAAACGGACTATCACCTAAACGAACATCCGTTGAAACAAGTAAAGAGCTTCAAGTACCTAGGAAGTATAATATCATCAAATGGCAGATCAGAAGACGAGATCGAAAATAGGTGCAATAAGGCAAATCAACTCATTGGACAAATGGCACCAATACTAAAGAACAAACATGTATCAATAACTACTAAGAAAGCACTTTACAACACAATCTTCCTACCAACTCTGTGCTACTAATGCCAAACCTGGACAATGACAGAAAAAGAGAAAAGAAAAACCACAACAACAGAAATGAGGTTCCTGAGAAGAATACTCAACGTATCAAGAAGAGATAAGATCAGAAATGAAGAAATCAGGACTAAAGTGGGGGTTAAAGCTGCTCTAGATTTTATTAGAAAGCAGCAAGTCAAATGGTTTGGCCATGCAAGTAGGTTACCAGTCAACAGCATGCCACAACAAGCAATGATGTACAGACCAGATGGAAACAGAGGAAGAGGCCGACCACGTAAACGTTGGACGTAGGGAATAACAGAATCCATGGGAATGTCGATATACGAAGCCCATAACCGGGCACTCTCACGAAGTTTATACTTCACCTCGACACCGCAAGGTACAAGAGGAACATGATGAGATGAGATGAGATGAGTAAAGGCGGCGGCGTTGACTACATCATTCGTCGAGTTATTTAGTTGTACGTCCTTTACAGGACGTTGCACGCAACCCAATTGATTGTGTGTGTGATTTTACTCTGCTATTGTAGGTCAGTAGATAGTCTGGAAATTTTGAGGGGCAAAGAACAAGGGGAAGGCAGAGAGGTAAATATCTGGATAGCTTGGCCACGTACATAATTGAGACAAAAACGCAGAGCTGATCCACGACTCTGGTGATCATGTGAGATGGCGAAACATGACCGCCCAATCTTATCGGCAAGGTACACGAGGAATATGTATTAGCCGTTGCTTTCTGAATGTCCCACGTCTCATGCCGTGGAAATCAACGCAAAGCGGTCTGCTTCCAAATAGCCCGCGGCCATCAAGTACCGAATGGTATCCAAAAAAAAAACAACAACAACAACAATAGGTGTGCCACCATGTACCTAGCTCGTATGAAGACGCTTTGTATTGGTTTTCATACAATGGTATGAATGCCGACCGTTGAGAAAACAATGGCACAACTACTGAACGTTAACTTGCCAAGAAAACACAGTCAAACATTATGGAATTGACTGCGACGTCCTGTAAAGGATATGTAACTAACCTTTTTTATCCTTACTCCATGTATCCCTTCCCAAAACGTTTTCACGTATTTCTTCGTACTTTACCTTGTACACCACATCGTTTCTATTCATTTGTGCTTGTCAACCTCGTGTCCCCCCCCCCCAACTTTTGACAACTTTTGTTGATAATTCCCCTGGCAAACATCTTCCCCATCGACCCCCATCCGAGCCAGCCATAGCCATAAACAACCCACATTCTGTGTCCCACGATCTATTCACAGCCAGCCTATCATCCGCCATGGCGTCCTGTTGTCTCCAGTCCGGTTATTCAATCCCTCGTGACCTGGGCTGGAGATATTTAAAATATAATATTGATCTCCGTATGTCATTTTCACTGACAGAATTCTTGATATCACTCTCTGTAAGTGCCGTTTTTCATATGATGTGTGGTTTTTTGCTTACTGTCGGCTGACCGAGTGGCTAGAAGGCCGGACTATCCTATAGAAGATCCGGGTTCCAATCCTCAGTATAGTGTGAATTTTATTTCTATCCGGGGCACACACACGCGCGAAAAAACAACAACCCTAACCTGCACAGTTCAAGGCGACAGAACTAGCCAGACGGCCTTAATTCCTCAGGTTTAAGTAGCCTCACCCTAACCCTAACCCTAACCGGAAAGTGATTGCCGGACCGATGTAAATGAGGTTCGAAGGGATGCTTGTTTGTTTGGGGTGAATTAAGGCAAAAGTACCAGAAATACTACAAATATAGAACTACTACTCATATAGAACTACTA
The DNA here is from genome assembly GCA_014155875.1 of Cepaea nemoralis. Lineage (NCBI taxonomy): Eukaryota > Metazoa > Mollusca > Gastropoda > Stylommatophora > Helicidae > Cepaea > Cepaea nemoralis. The sequence goes on along the minus strand of JACEFZ010003767.1, from coordinate 1,788 downwards.
CAAATATAGAACTACTACAAATATAGAACTACTACAAATATAGAACTACTACATATATAGAACTACTACTAAATATATAGAACTACTGCGAATATAGAACTACTATAAATAAGAACTACTACAAATATAGAACTGCTACAAATATACAACTACTACAAATATACAACTACAACTAAATATTTAGAACTGCTACAAATATAGAACTACTACTCATATAGAACAACTACAAATATACAACTACTACAAATATACAACTACTACTAAATATATAGAACTGCTACAAATATAGAACTACTACTCATATAGAACAACTACAAATATACAACTACTACAAATATACAACTACTACAAATATACAACTACTACTAAATATATAGAACTGCTACAAATATAGAACTACTACTCATATAGAACAACTACAAATATACAACTACTACAAATATACAACTACTACAAATATTGAACTTCGTCCGCCGAAGGCGATTAGGGATCGCATTGTGATGATATACACAATGACGTGAGCGTCGGCTGTTCATAAAGCAACGGTGACTACTGAATCTAAATTTGCCTAGAAAATTACAATCAGAAAATACATGCTGGAGTTGAATGCGGCCTCTCGTAAAGGGCATGCTGGTAACTTAATCCACCATCAACATGTGTCGTGCTGATAAGCGTGGGCAGTCAAGTTTCGCAATCTCACTTGATCACCAGAGTCGTGGATCAGTTCCATGATCTTGTCTCCACCATGCCGCATGATTAAGCCAACTCACTCGATCACCAGAGTCATGGATCGGTTCCAAGTTCTTGTCTCACCATGCCACATGAGCAAGCCATTCAGGTATTTACTTTTCTTAACTAAAATGATTTAGAGCCCTGATTCATCGTCTTAAGCGACTTCCCATATCTACCATGAGCTTATACATTAGTTTCCCCATGTAACCCCTTTAATTTGATGTGCAGTATAGCATGTCCGCTACCATATTAACAACTTTTAAGTCATAACTGTGACACACCCCTCCTTCCTGTGATTTTAAATTTCCTTTCTCTGATATTTGGGATCGTATGTATAGTGCTAAAAGACAGATCATCAAGGCCTGGAGAGAATGGTGTTGCAGGGAATGGCCAGAGGGTCTGAGGATCTGATTAACACCCAGGATTCCGAGGAAATACCAGACAGACACATAATCAGAATGTTGCAGCTACCATTATTATTTGAACACTTCGCTGGCTGTTGAACATGAGAACTGAGCTTTTATATAGGAATATCCTGAGTGCCGTAATGTCGGCTCTTGAATCATCTACTCTTTGGTAGAGGGTGTAGATTGTTCTCTTCCATGCTTTGGTACGAACGAACGAACGAACGAACGAACGAACAAACTTTATTTTCAAAGGGTTAAGAATTGGGCACGCAGGCCCGTCTAACATTCTGCCTTCTATCACTCTCTTTCATACATTATTTCATTCACACATCATTCAAGGCTAACAGAGAACAGCAACAATATAAAAGATATGCATTATAAAGGCATGGGCAAAATGCGAACATCAAAACTACACGACACAGTAAAATTAGATAATGGTCTGACACTTGTTATTAGCCATGTGGAATATACTGGCCTACCAAAAGGGGACTGGCTGTTATACTAGGGTTTTGTTATTATTATTATTATTATTATTATCTCTATTATTAAGGGGAAAGATAATCCGTATTGAGATAGTGTTCGAGTAATTTGCGATTATATGAATAGGGATTGGTGATTTTTTTTCTTTTTTTGGGGTTTCTTTTTTTTG
>JACEFZ010003766.1:0-98373 GCA_014155875.1 Cepaea nemoralis | reverse complement strand
TTTTGGGAGTTGACATCAAAGCCAGAATAGAAGACATGGTCAAGTCAGTTGTTACTAAGAAGAAAGGGAATGTGGACAATAATAAATGGGCCAATGATTGGATCGCTTTTTCTAAGTTTGTTGTTCCAACTGTTATTTCTTTCATCAAAGATTTAAACCTTGCTTCTGAATCATCTGCTGTATGTGAAGTAGCAGGAATTGTATAACAAAAGCCGAAAAGTGATTTTGACTTATTTTTTGATCCTCCACCAAACAAAACACTTAAGTTTGATGACCCAAGAACAAATGCCTTGAGGATGAAGTCACCATGTTTCAAAAATTAGGGGCAATTAACTTCACAACCTTAAATTATTGGAAAAATGAACATAGGATTCCACTGCTAACAGCAAGTGCGAAAATTGTCTTGGCCATACCAGTGTCCCCCGCGGCAGTAAAAGCATTTATTTAGTGAAGCTGAATTGTTGTTGAGTAAGTTACGAAAACGGATGTTACCAGCTCTCCTTGTAAACTCTGTGTGTATCAGATTTGCATGTAAGATGAAAATTGTGGAAATGGTACAGGGATTTCCTGGATTAACTGAATTATTAGAAACAGTCGATCACCAGGACATTGATAATGTGCTGAATGAGTAGAGTGACTCTGAAACAGAATGAGAGTGTCAGAATGGCACTGAACTGTTATATTTAGATTAAACTTTGTTTTAATAAAATACCCTTGAATATTAAAATTAATAAATTATGTTGGTTTACATGTCTCTTTGTACATGTATTCCTATTTAGTAGACACTAACACTAAACTTTCATAAATTTCATAATTTTATTTGAACTATTTTCCATATTAGTATTATCATGGGCATCCTATGGGAATCCCATGGGATGGGACAGGCAAAATGACCGTGAAATGGGATGGGAATGGGAATGAAAAATGTGTCCAATGGACAAGCCTGTAAATTATACACACGATTTAGGGTGTGTTGTAAATGGTACACGTAATTTACATAAGATTTAGTGCGGGTTGTAAATGATACACTAGAATTAGGATGTGTTGTATATGATACACTAGCCATAGGATTTGTTGTAAATGGTACACTGGACTTCAGACGTGTTGTAACTGATACACAAACTTTCGTACATGTTGTAAATGATACACTACATTTATGACATGTTGTAAATGATACACAAGATTTATTGCGTCTTGCAAATGATACCCACTAACCTGTGGCCATGTTGTAAATGATACAGTAACCTTAGGACGTGTTGTAAATGTTACACACGATTTAGGGCGTGTTTTACACGATCCACTAGCCTTGGAACGTGTTGTAAATGATCAGTATTGTCATTAGTTCCCTATGCAGAGAACATTTGAATAGCATGCGAATTCAATCTTCAACTGGACGTGATTATTCAACTCTTTGCGGAAATGTCATCTCGCATTATGTTCCCATCATACAATAGTCCCTGTGACACAGGTGTAATGTGGTGAGCCTGTTAGACAATCAAATAAACATTATTTGCTAATTATTAGATTTTTAAAGAAAATAATCAGGGTGAATGGGTAAAATAGTCTTAAATGTGCTTTCTTGTCAAGACAGTGGTTAGAATGTAATCCCCGTGCAGTAGCAGAATGAAGCCATCCAACTAGTTTGACTATGGAATTGAATGAGACTCGGATATGAGCATTGGACATCTTCAGAAATGTCTGGGAAATTTTCTGACAAATGATTTTGAATTGTCTGCAATGAGAAGGCGACGACCAATGGAACTGGTTAATTCACCTTATTGTAGCGTGGCCTTGTATATTTGCCTGTCTGACAGTTCACAAAAAAATTTTTTCGGTGATATTATTATGTCCTGTGAGGGACATGCAACAAATATCCCCCCCCCCCCAAAAAAAAAAAAAAGTATGCTGAAAAATGTAGTAACCACTGCGATGAATGCAAATCCTGCATCGCCGATACAGTGCTTAGATTCCTGTAGAAGTAAATTATCTTGGTCTCGAGTGTAGCCACTCATGCACCATCTGCTGTGGCCTCTTCATTGGACCGAAAGTCTTTCCTCCAAATAACTCTTTGAGTTGTCTAGACAGGTGGAAAATCACTTGGGGTTAGGTCTGGCGATCACGGGGGGATGTGGTACACACTGAATGTGGATGTCACTGATAAAACAAACAAAACAAAGGATAACAGAACTCTGCTCCTCTTTTGTCAATGTGGGGGATCCATCTTTAATGTGTCCTTATAACGTCACCGTGTTCGTCTGCACCGTGACGTCACGTGCTTAACACTTTTGACATCCTTAAGAATATTATCGACAGGTTACAAGACAATGGATTGGTTATTGCAATTTATATCACCTTGCAAGGTTTTCGTTTGAAGCCCTCTCGTATAACCTGCAGATTTATCGTTATTGCAAGTTATATACTCTTGACGAACATACGATAGCGCAGTGTCTATTGCGGTTGTCTGCCATCTCGATGATTATGTTTTTCGCATTCTCTTTGAGGTAGAGATATTTTTGTTGTAACTGGTCTGGGATCCAAGTTAGAACCATTTAAAAGTGTATACTGCAGTGGCCGATCTCCCTGGCGGAGAGGTTAACGACTTTCTCATTATCCCGTATATCCACGTGAGGAACGCAGCTGCGAGAGATTCGGTTGCGAATCGCGTCGCGTTGGTTAATTATGAGGGTATGTGAGCCGGTCGCTAAGAAAGCAATGGCAAACTACTGAGTGTGATCTTGCTAAGACTTCAACAGCAGCTGACAAATGCTGGTGTTGACTGCTATGTACTATAACGTATTTGCGAAAATAAAATACTGCAGTGAATCTTGGAATGTAAACTAATACATTGAGACGACCCAACTGTCTGACAGAGGCTAATTAAACTAGAATATTTTATATTTAACGATGCGAATGAGGTAAACAGCTTTCTTTGATCATGCGATGAGAAGAGAGGCGTTGGAGAACATCGTGACAACTGGAAAGATCAAGGGGAAGTGAGGAGAAAGGGGGGGGGGGCGAACAAGAGGAGTTATGATAGATGAACTGAGACTGAGGCAAGGAGGAATATCGTCAGCAAACTAGACCAGAACACCAAAGACCACGATCTGTGGAGAGACATGTACGACTAGGCCAGCTGGCTGGGCACGTGATGACAATGCTAAGGAAATTATGTTAAAAGTAAAGGCAACCAGTGGGATACTGATCATCCATCGACTGCCGATTGACTGGCACCTGGCCGTCCACAAAAAAAAGATAAGGAGACGCATCTGACGTAAATTCTTGTTTGGTTGTTTTTATCCCTCTCCTCCCCCCCCCCCCCCCTTTTTTTTTCTCCATTGATTATATACCCTCGACTAACGTGGAGATGATTGAATTTTGAATGTTTCCAATAGGAAATACAGTGCTTAGATTCCTGTAGAAGTAAATTATCTTGGTCTCGAGTGTAGCCACTCATGCACCATCTGCTGTGCCTCTTCATTGGACCGAAAAGTCTTTCCTCCAAATAACTCTTTGAGTTGTCTAGACAGGTGGAAATCACTTGGGGTTAGGTCTGGCGATCACGGGGGGATGTGGTACACACTGAATGTGGATGTCACTGATAAAACAAACAAAACAACGGATAACAGAACTCTGCTCCTCTTTTTGTCAATGTGGGGGATCCATCTTTAATGTGTCCTTATAACGTCACCGTGTTCGTCTGCACCGTGACGTCACGTGCTTAACACTTTTGACATCCTTAAGAATATTATCGACAGGTTACAAGACAATGGATTGGTTATTGCAATTTATATCACACTTGCAAGGTTTTCGTTTGAAGCCCTCTCGTATAACCTGCAGATTTATCGTTATTGCAAGTTATATACTCTTTGACGAACATACGATAGCGCAGTGTCTATTGCGGTTGTCTGCCATCTCGATGATTATGTTTTCGCATTCTCTTTGAGGTAGAGATATTTTTGTTGTAACTGGTCTGGGATCCAAGTTAGAACCAATTTAAAATGTGTATACTGCAGTGGCCGATCTCCCTGGCGGAGAGGTTAACGACTTTCTCATTAATCCCGTATATCCACGTGAGGAACGCAGCTGCGAGAGATTCGGTTGCGAATCGCGTCGCGTTGGTTAATTATGAGGGTATGTGAGCCGGTCGCTAAGAAAGCAATGGCAAACTACTGAGTGTGATCTTGCTAAGACTTCAACAGCAGCTGACAAATGCTGGTGTTGACTGCTATGTACTATAACGTATTTGCGAAAATAAAATACTGCAGTGAATCTTGGAATGTAAACTAATACATTGAGACGACCCAACTGTCTGACAGAGGCTAATTAAACTAGAATATTTTATATTTAACGATGCGAATGAGGTAAACAGCTTTCTTTGATCATGCGATGAGAAGAGAGGCGTTGGAGAACATCGTGACAACTGGAAAGATCAAGGCGAAGTGAGGAGAAAGGGGGGGGGGGGGGCGAACAAGAGGAGTTATGATAGATGAACTGAGACTGAGGCAAGGAGGAATATCGTCAGCAAACTAGACCAGAACACCAAAGACCACGATCTGTGGAGAGACAGTACGACTAGGCCAGCTGGCTGGGCACGTGATGACAATGCTAAGGAAATTATGTTAAAAGTAAAGGCAACCAGTGGGATACTGATCATCCATCGACTGCCGATTGACTGGCACCTGGCCGTCCACACAAAAAAGATAAGGAGACGCATCTGACGTAAATTCTTGTTGGTTGTTTTTATCCCTCTCCTCCCCCCCCCCCCCCTTTTTTTTCTCCATTGATTATATACCCTCGACTACGTGGAGATGATTGAATTTTGAATGTTTCCAATAGGATAGGGAAACCAGTTCCCGCCAAACCCCCTCAGCTGACTTTTACGACATGCATGGTAGATTAAAACAACACATTATGACTAAGAGGCTCAACGGATCAGTTAAAATAAAAACACACACAGATACATGAGGTATGGCAGATTAAAGTGTGATTACTTTCGGTTCTCTTATAGGCGCCTATAACACATGGTTATAAAGTAATTATATGCCATTGCTCTTTGTGTGACTATAATGGCTTGATTAGTCTGCTATAGGGAAATGGAAGAGCCACATTTTGCGTAGACAGTAGAAGCTACTTACGTTGTTTCACTTCGGCGCTGCGTGTCTGATTTAGACACGGCTTGTTGTTCTATTTGTATCTCATCCACATGTCTATGGTCATACAATGCTCGCCTTGTAAAATAAAACCAAATTATTAGTAACACAGAAAGGAACATAAAGCACATAACTTATTGTGTTCGTATTAACTATCAGAATCATAGAGACCAGTGTATGGGGAGCTATATTCCTAAGCCTGCACTTGTTAAATTGCGTCCATACAAAGGTTATATATTGCATACTGTATTTTACAAACAATAAACCATCTTTCAAATGCACCGAGATCATGAAAATTAGGTCCTAGCGTTGGTTGTAGGACAAGTTGATTAATCGATAGTCGCGGTTCCAACTTCATGGCAAAGGGTCACCCCATAATGCACCGTTCCTGTGAATGTGAATATCACACATACTGCTCCCCACTGTCCCATGTGATAACTGGGACAAACAGTAGTTCCGACAAATCAGCACCATGCACAGGCATGTATGCATAAAGCTGCTGACAGTATACCGACATAACAGTCCGCCATGAAATTTACATTTCGTCAAGTATGGAGGTCTTCATTGTACTCTCTGCATTTCTCAAAGGTGGGTCTTATTTTGGAGACACGGCCGCTAGTTTCTCTGCCCTGACTAAAACATGTCTGTACTTCTTGTAATTAATATTATATTATACTTGCAACTCTCTCCATGATAATTCGCAAACATACGTTTGCTAGCATGACTTATTAGTGCCAAGGTTTGAACATTAGTTCAGTTTGGTTTTGAATTTATTAGGTTGGAGGAAGTAGATTATTGTCTCCCATGCTTTAGGCCAAATAGAGCTATTCCATGACTTAACACAACGTCTGGTAGATACGGACGCTGGCTTCTAATCATGCTTGTGTGAGTTCCCCTTGTATGAGGGAGCTTCAAGTGAAAACCTTAAATATTTTTTTTTCTTTTCGTTCAGAAAATAGTGACAAGCTATTGAACGTAAACATGCCAAGAAATTATAAACAACCAAAAAATGATGGGGTTAACTGCGACGTCCTGTAACAGATATGCAACTAACTATCTTAGTATTATAGCATCTCTTATTATTTGTCTGCTGTTTCGTGCTTACCGAAATTTCACTATGCGGTATTGTTCTGCGTACGAGTACTAGAACGCCACCCGTGTGTCCTTCACGACCAAGAGGTAGTGTCTGATAATCCATTAACATAAGACTGATTGTTTGTAGTGAATATTTTCATTCTAAAAAGTACAGAACAACTGTATTATTTCCGATGCAGTCAGCACTGCGTTCATTGCAAGTTCTCCAGCGCCGATAATGTGCTTGGATTCCTGTAAAAAAAGAATTGTTTTCGTTCGCGTGTATAACCACTCTGGGTTCACAACTCGGTGTGTCTGACAGAGGTCATGCCGTTTTGAAACTTCCGACTCCACTCGTACACTTGCTGGATTGACAGGCATGCATCGCTATACTGGACCTTCATTTGCTGAATAATTTCTATTGGATTCAACCCTACACTGATTTTAAAAAAAAACGGATAACATACGCTGCTTGTGTTTTATACAATGGACAGTTATATAAATATGAAAGCTTTTGGATGGAAAGTTATTCAATCTCAGAAAGCCGAAAGCTAAAACCAAAACTGACAGCGACACCATCAGAGAGCTGCTGTTTGCTGAAGATTGCGCTCTATACGCCAACTCAGAGGCAGACATGCAACATAATGTTTCAGCTTTCTCACATGCCTGTTCCAACCAGGACTGCAAGAGCTGTGAAGAAAAGACAGAACAGAAAAACCACTGCCAAATTAGGCCTCATCAGCCATCTTAGAACTCACGGCTCCATACTATCAACCCCACTGGATGAAATTAATGGTCATCATCATTTTTGATGGGCAAACAACATACAAGTCAAAAGTGGGGCGGCCATCTGTAAACTTTCCTTAAACCGTCACTGTGGCCCTCTGCACCAAGATGATACGCATTTAACACTCTTGACATCCTTGAACAATAATATTGACAGATTACGAGACAATGGCATGGTTACTGTAATTTATATCACACCTTTAAGCTTTTCATTAGAAGCTCCCTCGTATATTTAGTATTAGTCTTTCATGTGTCTTATTACGGTCAATCAAAGATTTAAAAATTTTTTCTTGTCAATAATATTGCTGAAAGATGTATTCGGTAACAGTTTTTATTGTTTTATATTGTCACCAATCCAAGAAAATATCGTCTGTTTTGTATGTTGTTTAGCTCTTGCCTCTTCTCTCTAACATTCTTTTTATGCCTAGATTATTCTTTGCATCCTGCTATAACATCTAATAAAACACTTCTACACACTTTTAATATCTGTTGTTTAGAGACACATCTCACAGCTGCGTAGCTCTATGGGTTCTTCTATCTTGCGGTGTCGGGTTGATGCATAAACAGCAGGAGCGTGTCAGGTTGTGGTTTTGATGTATCAAGATTCCCATGGACTCTGCTATTCTCTGTCCAACGGTTACGTGGTCGGCCTCTTCTAGTGATTTCCTCTGGTCTGTAAGTTATTGCTTATTGTGATATACTGTTAGTTGGTACCCTAGTTATGTGACGGAACTATTTAAATTGATGTTTTCTAATCAAATCTAACACTGGTATAACTCCCACATTCGTTAACCCTCATGTCAGTCCTAATGTCATAATTTCTGATATTCTCTGTTCTTGATACGCGGAGAAAGGTGTTTCCCAGATATGACTGAGCTACTATATGACAGAATATGGTACTACCTGCCTTCTGTTAGCGTCGAATGGTGGGCGGCGCTCACCGAACCCGACACCCCACATTGTGCCAACGGCCTCAGGCGGTGGAGCGCAATTGGGAGAGAGAAGCCTTAGACAACCTAAAGATAAAATGTCATGTCAGGGCAGTCCAGGCCCTAAGCGTTGGTTGGCAGCTGATCTAGGATCGAAGCTCCGACAGGCAGACAGCATTGCTTTTCTGATCCGGCAGCTTCTGCAGCTGTCTTGTTCCAGATAGATTGAAGTTAACTTTCCTCTGGCCTGAACTAGGCAGGCCGAGAGAGGGATCATGCTGCACGGGCAACACGTGGTCTTTATATTTCAGCCCAGGCTCTGTGTTGTGTAGAGATATAACTCCATTTTATAGTACAAATTATCGTTTTGATTAAGGTGCCAGTCATTGGACTTGGGGTTTCTTACATGTCACAAATGCTATAAGGATTCACATCACACTGGCCTCCAGACAGACAGATAATCGTGGAGGTAGTTAAAACGCTAAGTAGGTAATTAAATATATAAGTGTGTAGTTAGCTAGGTTTGTAGGTAGATACGTTGGGGGGGGGGGATTAATGTATAAATTGGTAGGCACAGTATAAGTAGGTACATAGGTATTTAGGTATATAGCTAGGTAGTTAGATAGCTTCGTATGGAGACAGATAGATAGATAGGAAGGTAGAAAAGAAGTGAGACGGGTGTCTAGAGTATATTTATAAATATTCCTTTTTACCGTTTCTGTAATTATCAGGCTGTCCCAGGCTTCAGTAGGTAAATGGGCCAATAGCTTCCCCTTTTGAGATCCATTGCCAGCTTCCTTCACGAAATTGAAGAGCACATCCTAGCCAGGTGTCGTTACCTAAAGGTTAAAAAAATTACGTTGTCTGATTAAACACGAAACTTATCAGAGTACAAAGTAAAAAGAAAGTGAAGGACCACGTACACGACTACAGGATCAGTGAGCATGTGAGGCTAGACACATATTTATATAAGCAAGGAACAGCTGCAGCCGGGTATAACAATAGGAAATAACTGGTACGTGTGGCTCCTGCGAAACAGTCAGAGATATAGACACAGAGTCAGTGTACATACCTTGCATCGAACTCCACAATGGTGAACATGAATAACAGGGGGTAAAAGAAAGTAACACATAACAATAAATATACTACGACACAACGAACTACGTTACCATTGCAGTAATCTTCATCTAAAATTGAACAACACAAAATATCTGAATAAAAACATGAAATAAGAAAATGTAATATTTAAAACACAAACCCTTCGATGTTAGGAAGACGGTGCAGATGTTCAGTTAGTTCAGTTGTGAAAAGTGACATATGCGGACGTGTGAAGCTGAAGGTGTGCAAACAGTTAGATATGGATATACACATGCTGTGATGTCGGTTCCTAAATCAATCAATCAATCAATCAATACACATGGAAGTCAGCAGAGTTATACAATGGCATCTACAACAGTATTGATTACCGCTGGATGGATATATACCAAAGAGTTGATTAACTGGCTTTCAATTTTAGGCCTAATGAAGTTATTAAAGAAGCTTGACAACAATGCTGTGACCCATATTTGTATACATGTTTCCGACAGACGTGTTCTAACAGGCGTGTTCTGACATACGTACTAGAGGCAGTGCTTAAACTCCGGAGTGGATCTGAGTTGAGTTAAGTCAAGAACCGATAGCACAGCACGCTTGACATCTCCATACCTGATCCGTTCTCATCTTCAACAAACAGCGAAGAGTCAAATACTAATGTACAAGTTACTATCTAACTATGTGTCCATCTGGCCTTTGCTCTGAGAACTGAGTGTAGGCCAGATTACCTGGTCATTGATTGCCGCAACAATTTTCGCCATGCAGCGATGGTGTATTTCAGAGGTTCTCAAACCACGGCCCACGGGCCACTTGTGGCCCGCCAGCTGTTAGTAAGTGGCACGCGATGCCTCGTATTTTAATATAATATATTTTAATAATAAAAAAAAAATGCACTCTGAGCGCCCCATCAGCGTGTGATAATTTACTCTGCTCGTGGTTGTTATGTTCAGATATTATCGAATGCCCCTGCTCAGTTCGCAACTTTCAGCTGATCATATTATTCCATTCTAGCGACTATTGTCAGTCGAACTATTTGAACACTTGCGTTCATTCGTTCAGAGATACATTTGTCGTTTTGGTTCGACTTACCGATGCGAGCAGTCATTTTCCGCAATGATCGTTATAAAAAAAAAAAGCAACGTTCCAGACTCACCGACAGTAACCTAGCTCCGCTTATGACTTTGGGCACGACATATATGCGCCCAGACATTGATAAACTGGCATCTGAACTTAAGTAACTGGTTATGAAGAACAGTTACAATTGTAAATTAATTACATTAATAGCGATTTTCGAAACTGATTTAAAATTTATTGTTAAATGAACTTTTGATTTAAACCGCCCCCCCCCCCCCCCCCCCAAAAAAAAAAAAAAAAAAACAAAGAAAAAAAAATGACCGCAGTATAGTACTGACACTGACTGCCTTTAAAGTTTTAGAATTTTGTTGACGAACGTTAAGGAAGGTAAGAATGATATTGCACGACTTTTATAATTTTATAACATTGTGGCCCGCTTAACTACCGAAAATAGTAGATATGGCCCTCTGCTTGAAAAGCTTGGGAACCACTGGTGTATTTGTTCTTCCACTCTATACATACGATCCCAAATTCCTCTGACAACATCTGCTTTTCCTTGCATTAATAACCCACAAGTCTTGACTTTATCCCTCCTTAGTTGAATCGCTGCAGCCCTCTTCCAACGGAAAGTAGTTTTTAGATGTGGCAGTTGGACTTCGGAACCAACAACAATATATCCTGGCCTACCACATGGATCACCATTATCTCCGGTACTGTTCAACGCCTACACTGTGAGAATCACCAGCGAGCAGATCACAGGACCGGGGAGGACATTGTCATATGCCGACGATGTTTTAGTGTATCGTCAGGGTAAGGATAGAGATCAGGTTGCTGTTGAACTACAAACCGAACTTAATCGCATAAGTACTTGGTGTGATGAAGCTTTTGCAATTGTCAACCCAACAAAGGCAACAGTGACTTGGTTCTCGTTGAATAATCATATTGTCAACACTCCAACACCAACTGTAAATCTGTGTTCAGAGACAGTGGAAAGAACGCAGGTAATGAATTACCTGGGGATACGGTTTGATCGAAACCTTGCTTATAATGAGCACATAGACCAGGTGATAACAAAGGCCAAGCGGGGTTTGGCTGCGATGCGATTGATGGCGGCAGCAAACTGTGAGCAGCGCATCTATGTCTTCTATACGAGGGGCTGGTCATGTCTGTATTTGAGTATGCGATGGTAATCCTGACTCTCAGCCGTAAGCAGATAGAAAGGATGGAAAGGAGACATAATGAAGCTATGCGCATTATTCTTGGATGTACAAGAGATACAGCATGCAGGGAGATGCGCTACCTTCTTGATTTTCCAACCATTGAAGACAGACTTCAGATTTGCAGAGCACGCGTCTACCTCAGAGTTAATGCAAATACACAACATCCACTGCATAGTGAAATTATGAAGGTGAAGGGCAGCAGGTTAAAAGGAGGACTATCGTGGATGGGTCAAGCCGAAGACATTCTTTAACAGGTGTAGTCACTTGAGGACTTAGAACCTGATGAGGAGTGGGTATAAGTGCCAACATATTTCTGCACGTCCTTTTCAGTTTGCATCCAACTAGACAGAAAATGCAGACAAGCAAATCGGGCTGCTGAGGAGGCGGAAGTACAAGCGTTGATTTTCGAGAATTCGCTAGACGGTGATGTTGTCATTTACACAAATGGGTCGGTCGTCCGACACGTGAGAAGCTTATGGGCCTTTGCTGCCCAGGCCGGAGGGAGATTTGCTAAGGAGGAGTCTAAGTGCTTTTGCTGAGACCACAAGTAGCCTGACTATGGAAGTCATGGCAGTAAGCAAAGCAATAACATGGCTCGAGACACAGACATTCACTAGGGCATGTTTCCTTAGCGACTCAATGCATGCTCTGGGAGTCTCTGTGGCGAAATGGTCAAGCCATTTGACTCGTGCTCCGAAGGTTGTGGGTTCGATTCCGGGCCACGCCCTCTGGATTACGAGTTAAATATTTCGGAGACTCCTGTGGGTCGTCGCTAAAAGCTACGGAGTTCGTGCTTTGTGCGACGCTTTCCGCGCTGCAGAAAGAGACCGAGCCATATGGGATAAAACCCGGTGCAATGGGTCGACTTTTAAGCAACATTTTTTCAATGCATGCTCAAGAGGATAGAGACGGGGTGGATCCGAAGAGAATTATTGCTTTCTCTGAAGCGGTATCTGCTGGCAAAGATTAGTTTCATCTTCGTGCTGGGAATGCGGGAGTACAAGGAAATGAGTGCGCTGACAAGCTCGCAGGTAACGTTACTGTGGAGGACGGACGCGCCATGGACCAGGCTGACATTTTGAATGCTCTACGAGCACTAAGACTTTTGCGAGAACCAAGTGATGACTGTGATAACAGCAAATTAAAAGAGGGGTGGCTAAACAAGAACACTACGCAGGAAGCCAAAGAAGATTGATAAACCAACATAGAACTGGTGTCGTTAGCCGCTACACGCTGCGGGATTTGCCGAGGAGGGGATCCAAGCACTTATGGACTGAATGGTTCGATGTGCAATGAGGATGATCTGTAACTAATAACCCACAAATTGGTGGACACCAACAATATTTATCCGTCTGGTAGTTTCCCAACATTTCAGCATGTCCTGGGGAATAGATCAAACGGATGCTCTATACCTGTAATTTGTTTATTTAATTTTGCAGCATGCCACTCTCAGCGAAGCGTGCTATGTGAATCCATTGCGATTACGACATGTGTTTGCTGTTTGTCTTCTACTCAGCGGAACTCCGCAGTGACTGCCTCCACCTTCATTCTCAGATTAGATTGTGTTATTGTAAGATATGGGAAAAGGTGGTAAGAATCAGAAGCACTATGTGCATCCACCATACTCTGGACATATGGAGTAAAGAATAAACATGATACACAAAATCAATAATCATCATCATTGGCACCTTGCCGTCTTGACAGACGATAGTTTGTGCTTCAAAAAGGCATACTAACTTTTACCCTTGGCGGTAGCGAATGTGACTGATAAGGCCAATTCGCGCCATAAATGTTCGTTCACAGTGGGTGCATGTGAACACGTCGTCATTTCCACCATTATGCACCATCTTACGTCTCACACGCAATAATTTTCTTCTTTGTCTTTATTCCATTTCTAATGATTGCCCACCATGCAAGACGTTCAGCGGCGACTTGCTCCCAATGTGCATTATCAATGCCTGTATCAATCATGTCTCGTTTACACACATCTTTGTATCGTAGTAGAGGCCGACCCTCTGTAATTCACCAAACAAGATGTCCTTTGGTATTCTACCATCATCCATCCTCCTAAGACTTCCTATCCATCTAAGTCTACGAAGACTGAGCATGGAATAAACCGTCACACAACCTGATCTTTTCAATACTTCAGTATTTGTGATTTTGTCTTGCCACTTAACACCAAGAATTTTTCGCAAGACACCACATATGAAAGCTGTTTAAACGTTTCTCTTGGTGTGAGTAAGTTGTCCAGGTTTCACTGCCATAAAGAAGAGTACTAAGGACACAGGCTTGATAAATAAGGACTTTTGTTTTGGCAGTAAGCTTCCTATTCTCCCAGACTCTTTTTCTTAACCTGTTCATTGTTGTTGCTGCCTTACCAATCCTGATGTTGATTTCCTGATCTAGGGATAATTTGCTATTTACCACTGATCCTAGATATGTAAAATGGTCTACCATCTCTAGTTCGGCGTCGTCAATAAAGATTGATGGTACCCCTTGTGCACCTTGTGACCTAATCTGTGTCTTCTTTTTGCTAATTGTTAAACCAAATTCAGAACAAGCATTGGATAATGCAGATAGTAGATGTTGTAATTCTTCCTCAGAGTGGGTCGTAATTGCAGCATCATCCGCAAAAAGCAACTCTCTGATTAGTACCCTCCTAATTTTAGTCTTGGCCTTCAATCTCTGTGCATTATAGAGGCCGCCATCTGAGCGTGAGTGAATGTATATGCCGGCATCCTGATCCCGAAAGGCATATTTCAGTAGAAGTGAAAAGTGTATTCCAAAGAGGGTGGGGGATAGTACACAACCTTGCTTAACTCCACTCTTGATATCAAACGCTTATGAAGTTGCACCACCAAACTTGATTATACCTTTAATGCCTCGGTGGACCGATTCCACAATGGACAGAAGAGTTGGTGAGCAGCCAATCTTCTTTAGTGCCTTGAACAGACCCTCACGAATGACCAAATCAAATGCCTTTGTGAGGTCGATGAAGGCAATAAACAGTGGTTGATTCTGTTCACGGCATTTTTCTTGCATTTGTCGCAATGAGAATATCATATCAATGGTAGACCGGTTCTGTCGAAAGCCACACTGTGATTCGGGGTAGACTTGATCTCCTAGGACTTGAAGTCTGCGCAGAACAATTCTGGCAAATACTTTTCCAACAATACACAGAAGTGAGATACTCCTATAGTTGTTGCAGTCGCTCCGATCGCCCTTGTTCTTGTACAGTGTTATGATGCTTGAATCTTTGAAATCCTGTGGGACTTGTCCTTCTCGCCAGCATAGCTCTATTAGCTGGTGGATCTGTAGAGTGAGTGTGTCTTGCCCACTCCTGATAACCTCTATTGGAATCCCATCCTTACCTGGAGCCTTGCCAGATGCAAGTTCATTTATAGCACACTTAACTTCTGTTATGGTGGGAAGTGTGTCCAGGTGGTCAAGAGTTGGTAGAGCCTCTATGGCGTTGAGGGCATCATCCGCTAGTTTGGTCTCACTTGAGTAAAGCTCCAAATAGTGCTCTACCCATCTGTCCATCTGCTGTTTCTTATCAGTTATGATTTCTCCAGTCAAGATTTTCAATGGTGCACTTCTTTTGATCATTGGACCACAGGCTTTCTTTATTCCTTCATACATGCTTCTGATGTTTCCCTTATCACTTGCGATTTGAATGGACTCACATAACTTGATATAATAATCATTTGCACACTGCCTGGCAGCCTTTTGCACATCCTTTCTAGCTTGTCTTAGCTCACTCAGAGTGTTATGCTTTGGTCTTTCCTTGTTTCTTAAGAGAGCTATCTTCTTCTTATCAATCAACGGCTGTAGAGCCTGGCTGTTTGCCGCAAACCAGTCCTGCCTCTTATGATCCACAGTGACGTAAACCCCTACGGCAGTTTTATAAAGATTTTCCTTAAGTTGACCCCACTTTTCATTTACTGTACAATTTTCTGGTGCATCAGTGAAAGCGTCTTCAAGTTGCTGTTGAAACTGAAAGCAATTTTCAGATTCGTGAGTGTTAATAATATTAATCCTGGGGCTAAATTTGTGTTTAGCTGTGTAGATTCTCTTTGGTCTCAGTCTAACCCTTGCAACAATCAAAGAACGATCCGTTTCACAGTCAGCACTGTGGTAACTTCGAGTCAATGATATATGATTCAGATGTTGTCTCTGTGTGATGATGAAGTCCAGCTGGTGCCAATGGCCGGATCTTAAATGTTTCCATGTGACCTTATGCAGCTCTTTTGTTTTTAAAAATGGAGTTTGTAATACATAGGTCATTGCTGTTGCAATGCTCCAGCAGCCTTTGCCCATTTTCATTCATGCTTCCGATAGTTTTGTTTTAGTTTTAATTCATCTTCAGTCATCCATTTCTTACGTCGTATCATCTTCGATTTTGGGATAGTTAATTCTTAGATTGGTTATATCATTACTGATGACATAGCAAGTTTGTGTTGTGTAGGGAAGTCAGTGTTGGTGTCGAGTGCTCTCACCTAACTCTCGCTTTGTGCAGGGTTTACCTTTTGAAGTAGTAACCTCGAAGATGATACATAGATAGAGCGATTTGACTACAGGCTCATTCCAAGGACACAGCCCAGGCTTGGGTGATGTCAAGATACTGGGAGCAAGTCAACACCATCAAATTCGTGGAAGGTAACCATAGACTATTGTATACAGGTACTCCAGGAGAGACCATGGTTGATCATCCGTTCTGGTGAAGTCCGACGATGATGATTCTACTAGATCACACTTTGAGCGAACAGCGCAGTCGTCTAATGAGACTAGAGAGCTTAGTAAGCTGTATCGACCTCATGAAGAACATTCTCTATTACCAGATTCAGGTAGAGTCACATCATGCATAATACTCGTCAACTTACAGGTATGAATCTGCTACAGTCGACTACTGCTTCATCCACAACGACTGGTGAATTTAGTGTATTCCAGTCAAACGTGTTTTGACAATTTTACTGCTGCATTTTATAAGGACTGGTTGGACTTCTGGTATTCCAGTCAGTAGTGTTATGATATTGATCTGATACATTACATTATGATTGGTGTGAACTTATTCAACCCAAGTATGGGGTTTTCTGACATTCCTAGGTTGGAGACAAAGTTATTTGAAGTTATAGAAAGCCAGCCAGGGTTCCAACAGCATTTTAACAAACATTAATCTTGGAGGTTCAAGAATGAATGGTTCACTTGGTGATGATCAACAGGGGACACCTCTGCTCAGGGGTCGCCCCAACTAGACTGCTGAGAATAGAAGTCCTAGTGCTGACACCATTAAGTGACATTTATAATATCATCTGTGGTGAGATTCCGTTCAAGTCAAAGTGTCTATGTGGCTAATCCCATTTTGTATCACCGGGTACTTGTTCGAGGCAGGGAGAGTCCACAAGTGTCCAGACAACATTGCCTGGGGAGAGCCCGGTGAGTCATCCACACCGACAAAACGGATACACACAACAAATCTTCCAGTGCCTGATGATGATCAAGGGATCATCTCCTACTCTTACTTTACTCTACTCTGTCATCTGATATGTACATAGATCCCCTTTATATCAGTGTCTTCACTATCCTGCTTCGATGCTAGTGTACAATAAACTTCTTGTTTAGTTAACATGACTTTACTGAAGTATATGTGTGATGTCTTGGATGAGCCTAGGGTTCAACGTCCTTAGGTATAGGGGGATATGATAGCGGGAGTCTGGAATCTATTGGGGGTCCTGTAGACTGAAACAACTTATATCACTTGTGAGGTGGTCAGTACAGGTAGAAGGAGCAAGTGTATCTACCTGTCTAGCCCCAGGGGTCAGTATACACAGTAACAGTGATCTGTCGGCTGGGAAACCACGACCATCCCGTTACAACAAGAAAATCAAATGACCTCGTTAACAACTTTCGTTTTATTGTCAACTTTGAGAACATATGATAAACACGTGTGGTTTATGATTGCTGCTCTTAAAAAATGATAATCATGCATATTAAATGCTTCACTAGAGTTTCGACGTGTTGTAAATGATACACTAGTTGTCAGGCGTGTTGCAACTGATACCCTTGGATTAGAGTGTTTTAAACTGTAGACTGAGCTTATGACGTA
The DNA here is from genome assembly GCA_014155875.1 of Cepaea nemoralis. Classification (NCBI taxonomy): domain Eukaryota; kingdom Metazoa; phylum Mollusca; class Gastropoda; order Stylommatophora; family Helicidae; genus Cepaea; species Cepaea nemoralis. The sequence continues at coordinate 80,942 of JACEFZ010003766.1, read as the reverse complement.
TTATAATTGATGCACTAGACGCAAGACATAATTAATATGTTAGCCTTAGGACATGTCGTATATGATACACTAGATTTAGGACGTGTTGTTACTGATATACTAGACGTATGACTTGGTGTAAATAATACACTAACCTTAGGACGTGTTGTAAATGATACACTAAACTTAGGACGTGTTGTGAATGATACAAAAGATATAGGACGGTTGGAAATTACCAGTGTTATTGTTAGTTATATAAGTAGATAATACATGCATAGTACGTGAGTAGAATCTTCAATCAGACTTGAATATTGAACTCTTTGCGGAAATACCCTGTCACATTATTTTCCATCACGCACTAGTCGCTGTGGCACATGTGTTATCAGATGAGCCTGTTAGACAATAAAATAAAACTTATTTGACAGTCATTAAAGGTTTAGAACATAAGGAGAAGCCGCTTTGGCATAGTATTGAGCGTGCTTTCTTGTCAAGTCAGTGGCCATAATTCAAGCCCCGTGATTAGCAGAATGATGTCTTCCGACCAGTTCGACTATTAAATCGAATAAGACTAGAAAATGGGCGTTGAACAATTTCAGAAATGTCCGGGAAATTCTCTGACAAATGTTTTTGCATTTTCTGTAATGAGAAGGCGACGGTCAACGTAACTGGTCATTTCACCTCAATGTGGTGTTACCTTGTATATGTGCTGGCATGACAGTTCACGCTCCTTCTACAGTAGTGTTTTTCAAGTGATCTACCTGCGGCGTTGTCGTTATTGCAGGTGATATACTTCGTGAAGAACATAATGTAACGCAGTGGATAGCGCGTTTGCCTGTTGGCCTGGTTATTATGTGTTGTCATTCTCTTCGAGGTAGGTATGAACTATTGTAACTGGTGTGAGATTCATATTAGAACCAATTTGAAATGAGTATACTGTATGACAGTGAATCTTGGAATGTAAATGATCAAATTAGGAAGAACTTTAAAGCAACGAAGATGTGGTTACTGAGACGAATGTTGCCAATTCCTTGGACTGCCAGAGAAAATAACACCGACTGCCTGAAAGAGGCTAATGAAACTATAACCTTAAATTCGATAATAACAATGAAACAAATAGATTTATTTGGTCATTTGATGAGAACAGTGGCATTGGAGAACATCGTGACAAATGGAAAAATCACGGGGAAGAGAGCGAAGAGCGGCAGGGGCAGGCTAAAAGAAATCATGTTGAATGTACTGAGGCTAAAGCATAAAAGAATATCATAAGCACAGTTGATACACCAACGACCGATATCTGTGGAGAGACATGAATGCTACCCCAGCTGGCAGGGCAATTGATGATGATGATAAGGGGATGATGTGAAAAATAAAGACGACCAGCGGGATACTCATCTCATCATCCATCGACTACCGATTGGCTGGCACACATTCGTAAAATGGATGTATACGTGCCCTGAATTTAGAGACCATATGTTGCCTATGAAGCATGGCCCCTCTCTCGGCCTGCCTTGTTTACTCCAGAGGAAAGGTAACAGTAATACATCTGGAAGAAGACAAGCTGTAGAAGCTGCCGAACCTGCAAAGCAATGTTCTAACTGTCCGCCTGTCGGAGCTTCCATCCTAGACCAGTTGGCGACCAAGGCTTAGGGCCTGATCTGCCCTGTCATGACATTTAGGTTGCATTTCCGGGCACTAAGATACACCTGAAACCTCCAAATTGCGCTTATTCCCCCCCCCCCCCCCCCCCGGGACTGCGGAATAGTCTACAAACAAAAGATATTAGTATCAAAATTCGACTCAATATGAAGTTGCTATACACAATGTGATTTTAGAAATACCTTGAGGATAATAGAGTTCTATTGTTTATGTGGTGTGCAATATATTCTGTGATCTGATATCTTGCAGAAAATAAACCTCGTAACATGCAGTGCGACTTTACACCTGTGTTCGTTGTCTCTCTAGTATTGCTACACAAACATGTGTCCTGCAGAGAGCGTAGACGCGCATATATCCCCACATATCTCAGACCTGTGGCTTGTGGATTCAATTCAACTGATGATAGTTATCAAGACCATTGTCTTAGACCATCAAGCACCATTTATATCGGTCTGCGTCTATACTTTCTTTCTTTGATCTGCCTAGCCGAGATGGCGTCCTAATACCTATCTTCTCATCACATGTCCAACAAGCATTAATTGTCTCTTCCTTACAGTTGTGTATCATGTTTTACTTCCAGGCAATCATTGCGAGTTGTTCTAGCTACCCAATGGCTTTTTATTTACTACATCATATACAGAATATTGCTTGATTAAAAAACACATGGTGCCCGCACAATATACCCAAAATGCAAATGCATCAATGCGTAGAAAAGCCATCGTTACTGTAAACTATGAGTCCAGCAAAATGTCCACAATATGCCGTAATGCGTGCAAAGGAGTCCTTTAACTTTATTATAGATCCCGTACTCTTGTCTTGATACTCCAAGAAGCCTCCACAAAAAATAATATTTACACACAATCAAGAAATCGCAATTTTCATCTTCCAAATTGATTTTCCAAACTGATTTTCTTAAATTATGTTATATATGTTCGTATGCGGTTCTTTGAGCCTAGCATTCGCTGGATCCTTTCTCAAGGACACTCTGGTTGGAAATGAACAGGCAGACAGAATGGCCAGTGCCGCATCATTACATGCGGGTGTGTGGGTAGGTGCTGGATGTGTGGATTGGCGGGGAGTCAATGTGTTTGTGTGTGGGTGTGGATACGCGTGTGTGTGTATGCACGAAGGGAGAGAGAGATTAGCGCACGCATGTCATATAACATACTGTTCCATATTTTGTGTGCATTCTCTTATTTCATATTATCAGTTTGAATACCACTTGATTCCATATTGTTTTGTATACTCTCATCTTTCATAGTATCACTTTGTATGCCACTTGATATAAACATGTATAATACGAACACATACACATTACTATAAAGTGAGTGAGTGAGAGAGAGAGAGAGAGAGAGAGAGAGAGAGAGAGAGAGAGAGAGAGAGAGAGAGAGTGAGTGAGTGAGTGAGTGAGTGCGTGAGTAAGTGAGTGAGTGAGTGAGTGAGTGAGTGAGTGAGTGAGTGTGAGAGAGATATTTTGTGTGGGTGGAGGTTGGTGCGGGATGTGTGTGTGGGATATGTATGTGTGTGTGTGTGTGGTTGGGGGTGTACTGGTGGGTGGGTGGAGCATGTGTGTGTTGGCGAGTCTCCGTCGGTTGGGGTATGTGTGAGTGGGGAGTTGAGTGTGGGTGGGGATGTGTGTGAGGGACGATTGTGTGGGAGGTTGTGAGATGTATGGGTTGGTAAAGGGATGTGTGAGTGGGTGGAGGATGTGTGGTAGGTGGGGAGAATGAATGTGTTAGTGAGTCTAGTTTGTGAGTGTGTGTGTGTGTGCGCGCGCGTGTGTGTAAGAGATAGATAGATTTGAACGCACACATGTCATGTAACATGATATTACCAATACATATATAGTTAGTGCGTGTGTGAGTATGCGTGTGTTTGTATGTGTGTGAGTGTGTCTGTGTGTGTGTGTGTGTGTAATAAAAATGAGAGTGTTGAATTCCATCACTATTTTTTATGCTATACTATGTATATGTACAATCTTTTCTCAAATTGTTTACAATTTTTGTGAGAATGCTCACGACAATTGTCAGTGTATGTTAGTTAGTTAGTTAGTCGACAGATCATCCTCGTTGCACATCGGACCATTCAGTCCATAAGTGCTCGGATCCCCTCCTCAGCAAATCCCGCAGCGTGTAGCGGCTAACGACGCCAGTTCTGTGTTGGTTTATCAATCTTCTTTGGCTTCCTGCGTAGTGTTCTTGTTTGGCCACCCCTCTTTTAATTTGCTGCTCCTGCAGTCTGGCCATTGTCAGTGTATGTGTGTGTGCAAAGTGTGGGAGATTGTTCATACTAGTTTTCGTGAGTATGGAAGGCACCATGTCTAGATGTGAGAAATTGTGTGTAGGGGACGTATGTGTTCGGGAGATGCGTGTGTAATGGATGTGTGTGTGGAGGGAGTGCGTGTAGGAGGATGTGTGTGGGGGTTGGGGGATGGGTGGGTGGGGAATGTGTGTGTGTGGGTGGGGGAAGAGGGTGTGAGTGAGGGATGTGCCGGTAGTTGGGGATGTATGGGTGGGTGGGAAGATGTGTGGGGGATGTGTGGGTGCGTGATGTGTGGTGAGTGGGGGATTGTGTAGGTGTCACAGAATTCTTGGAAGGGTCGATCAATAAAACACTGTTGCGGCCTTTGTCTACAAGCCGCCGGCATTCTTGGATGTGTTGTCAATCGAGAGAAAAAGACTGTTGCGTCAGTTGCTTACGGGCGGCAACCATTCTTGTGAAGTTGGAGACAAATTGTCTGTTGTGGTGGTGGTGGGGGGGGGGGGGGGAGTCGGCTAGATCATTGTTGTGGAGAAATGAATTTATCTAGATCACAGGCCGGAGGAACTTTTGAAATACGGGAAACCAGTCCCGAGATGGAGACGGGAAGGCCACCTGTTCATGAAAGCGAGTGACGTCATCTAGGCACAGTATTAAAACTGGCTGGGTAACCAACTTTTTGGAAGTCGACCAAGTGTTGTGAAAACTTTAACGGCGTGTGTGTAATTTTCCTGGCTGGATTATAAAGAGAGGCTACCGTGTCTTGTGTTAATTTACATTGGCGGACATTTACCCGTTGTGTGGTTGAGTAGTCTCAATTTAAGGCCAGACTCAATATATGGTAATTGAGTGATTTAGACCAAAATGTGATTATTCTTGGGAATCGAGTGTAGTCATGTGCATTAGGAGAATGTAATATAGGAGTGTCGGCATCAGTAGGCAATCGTGTTGTTAAACTAGCTAGTGTAAGATATCAATTAACTCAGCTGGTTGAGAATAATGTAGTGGGATGATGTTTAGAGAGATTGAGGATGGTTGGTGGATAGGGGTAATGTCCAATTGTAGGTTCTTCCAGTGGGGTGTCCACTGGGTTTCTGCACTTTGCCTTTGGTCCTTCCTTGCCTTACCATGACTCAGACCGATGTGATGAGCTCCTCTGCCCTATGACAGAGTTTAGTTCGCTTTTATATATCTGAGTGAGGCCGTCGGCCTGCACTCACCTAATAAAGGTCAGTATCGGGTTGTTCTCACCAGGTGTGTTCTATCTTCAACAGGTTCCACTCCGTTCACCAAGAGAACAAGCTGAAAATTCATTGACTAAGATTATGGCTAATTCATTGAAGAAAGTTGTACTCGGCGGCTTTTGCACTGGGTCCATAATCAAAAAGGGTCTGCATGAACATGGCTCTGCTGAGCAGGAACCGATAATTATCTGGGAATGAATCCTCAGAGATAGGGTTCACCAAAGCTGAGTGAAGTTATTTTCCATACCACATGTAACAGGAACACTAGTAATCATAGAGGGAAGTTGAACACCTAACATAGCTTTTTCTCAGTTATTGGATTCCTGTGGAACTTTAAACATTGACATTGTGATCGTGAAAATCCATGACAATTACCAATGAACATTTTTGTTTCAAGTGACAGTGATCCGTATTTCACGATGCAAGGATGGTTAGATCGCAGAACTGTAGTGACATTTAGCTACACGGTGTGTGACAGATTCAGAGTCAGAATTGGACTATATCCATTTGTGGTGACCAGATATCTGGATTATCAGGGAGCTATTGGAGGAAGTCCACACCTGACCGGAGTGAAACATCTTTTGGTGAGGTCATTGTGTACTGAGCTATGGTGCTGTTGTGTGGCCATTACTGGGATGATCAGACTTTGCTCCTGATCTGTTCGGTCTGATTCTGCAGAGACACTAGAGTATACGACATACATTCTAAACCTGCACATCGCACATACATACACTTTTCTTCATTAAATTAATTTGTTATTAATTTTAGAAGCTAGAGTTGTGTGGTATGTTGTGTTGGAGAAGAATGAGAGGGGGCATGGTCCAGTGGTGAGAAAGAGAGAGATAGAGGGATCCAGTGACTGATGGGGTGTTGTGGACGGAAATCTAGTGGATTCTCCAGAATAATAATATGGGGTTAAAAGAATGTGGGTGTTGATTCCCTAACCCTAGGGACAACACTACAGAATTACGACAGTGAGTGAGGGATGTGGTGTGTGGGGGGGGGGGGTGGATGATAGGAAGTGTGTGGGTGTTGGTGGGTGGGGGGTTGTGTGGCTTGGTGTGTGGGGAATGTGTATGTGGGTGGGTGTGGAGTTTGTGTGTGGTTGGGGATGAGTGTTTGGCTGGGTGATTGGAGGTGTGTGGATATGGGTGGATGGGTATGTGTAGGCTGGGGGATGGGTGTGTTGTGGGGAGATGCGTTTGTGGGAGGATGTGTGTTAATAGAGAAGGATGGGTTGGTAGGTGTTTGATTAGGGATGTGTGTGGGTGGGTGTGTGGGTGGAGTGTGTGTGGGATATGTCTGGGTGATTGGGGATGTGTAAGACTGAGTGAGGCTTTGTCGGGGTGGGTGAGATTGGTATGAGGGAGGCTTGGGTGTGTGTGTGTGTGGAGGGGTGTGTGTATATGGGTGGTTGATATGTGTGGGTGGGTGAGGTGTGGGTGGGTGGGGGTTTATGTGGGTGGATGGGGATGTGTGTGGGTGTGTTTGGGTGTATTTGGGTGGAAATAGGTTGTGTGGGTGGGTGAGGGATGTGTCTCATATCATTGTAATATGCACTGTTTATGTTTACAACATTCATCTGACAATGCATTTTCCTATGTGAATGCATCATGCACTATTGATGAATGAAAGATGAGTGATTGGAAGGGAATGTAAGAAGGGCCTGCGTGCCCAATATGTAGTCCTTTTAAAATAAAGTTGAATTGAATTGATTTGAATTGAATTGTCTCGACCATGAAGCGTGATCAAACCATCCAGGTATTTACTTCTCTGTCTTCCCCTTATTCTCTTCAGCTCGATCTTGCCAGATGTCACTAAGTTTTCTAATCTATTACTTTTCTTAACATGTCCAACATATTTTCACTGTCTACGTCTAATTTCTCTAATCAGTTTACGATTTTCATTTGTTTCTTGTAGGACTTGGTCGTTGGATTTTCTGCCTGTCCATGATATTCTTAGCATTCTCCTCAGAAACCACATTTCCACAGCCATCAGATGTTTTTTTTTAGCCTTGACAGATCATTGTCCACGCTTCACATCCACACAAGCGTACAGGCTCTATATAGCACCTCAGCACTCTTTTTTTTTCGTAGCAATTCACATCTTTTTATTGATCAGTATGTTTTTCATCTTGCAAAAGGTTGCCTTTGCCATGACGATTCTTGTTCTAATCTCTTCAAGGCATCTCCCATCAAATGTTATGATATCTCCGAGATAGCTGTACCGATTCACTTGTTTAAGAATATTCCTATTTACCTGTATATTACATAGTGGTATTTCGTTCTTCCTCCACCATAATCTGTGTCTCCTTACAATTTAATTCTAACCCTAGTTGTTGCAGATGCTGCTCATTGTCTGCAATCAATACTGTATCATCTGCACATATGCAAATCCACATGGCCGAATGGGTAAGAACGCGTGTTCTTAAACATCCGGTGTGCTGATGCCGAGGTTAGGGCTTCTTCTTCTTCTTCTTCTTCTTCTTCTTCTTCTTCTTCTTCTTCTTCTTCTTCTTCTTCTTCTTCTTCTTCTTCTTCTTCTTCTTCTTCTTCTTCTTCTTCTTCTTCTTCTTCTTCTTTGTGAGGATGGGGGATGTGTGTTTGGCTGGGTGGCTGGGGTGTGTGTGGGTGGGAGGGTAGATGAGAAATGCATGTGTTGATGGGCGGGTGGGTGATGTGTGGGTGTGAGTGGTTGATGGATGAGTACGTGAGTGGGTGGATGTGTGTGAGAGATGAGTGTATGGTTTGGGGATGTGTGTGTTTTTGGGAAAATGTGTGTGAGCGGCGGATGTTTGTGGGTGGGGTATATGTGGGTGATGGGGTGTGTGTGTGTGGGTGCGTGGGAGATGTGTGTTTTTTGGGTGTTTATGGGTGGGGGATATTTGTGGGCAGGTGGGGAGATGTGTTTGTGGGTGGGGATGTGTGTATAGGTGGGAGATACGTAGTTGAGAGGTGGCGGATATTGGGTGGGTGAGTGGGTGTAGGTTGGCTGATATGTATGTGGGTGGGTGGGGAAAATTGTGAGTGTGAGGGTGCTGGATGTATGTGTGGATAGGTGCGGAATGTTTCGGTTGGCGGGGGTATGTGTGTGTGGTTTTGTGATGTGTGTTTTGCTGGGTGGTTGCTTGTGTGTGGTGGAGAATATGTGGGTGGGTGTGTGCATGTCGGTTATGGGATGGGTGGGGGATGTATGTGTGGGTGGGGAAATGTGTGTGGGTTGGTGGCGGCATTTATGTTTGCCTGAGTCTGTGTGAGTGCGTGGAGGTATGCATGGTTGGGTGGGGGTGTGGTTGGTGGGGGATGTGTCTCACAACATTGCAATATGCAATGTTTATGTTTACAACTTTCATTTGACAATGTTTTTTTTTTTCCCCATTTGAATGTACCATGCGTTATATGCATTGTTTATGCTTACAAAATCCATTTGACAATGTTTTTTTCCCCCTATGTAAATGTAACATGCACATTTGATGAATGAAAGATGAGTGGCCGAAAGGGCCGAATGTAAGGCGTGCCCAATTTGTTACCCTTTTAAAATAAAGTTTGTTCGTTCGTTCGTGCTGGTGTGTTTTTTTTCTTTTCAGATGTGATTGTGAGTGTTGTTATGCACCCTTGGGCCGAAACCCTTGGGCGAACTCATCCGACTTCTGCGGATACTGTATCTGCGTTTGACCAGGTTAGCATTCCTTGGGGACTCTTACTTTTGTGACGGCGTCCACATCCCCGCTAGTCAAGTTGGAACGGTTGAGAACTTCACGCTCATCTCTCAAGGGAAGGCATGGACAGTGCATGGCATTTCCCGCCATCCAGGGGCTCACCGAGGGAATCGTCACGTTCTGCTCATAGCTGCTTTAATTCCTCACTTAAATATATTGGGCATTTTGTTCGCCCCGGGCCGTTCCGTCACAAACCAGACCGGTCTGCAGACGGTATCCACTCAGCGAGTTTTCGATTCGGACATGTGCTTGTCGTTGTATCCGGGAACAATATAGTCAGAGCTGTTCCGGACACGACGGACAAATGAAAATTATCTAGTTAGAGCTGTTCCGGACACAAGGGGCATTCGGAAAACTAGGTAGTCAGAGCTGTTCCTAGCACGAGGGACAATCGGAAACTAGCTAGTCAGAGCTGTTCCGAATGTTAAGTACATTCGGAAGACTAGTTAGTCAGAGCTTTTCCGACCACGAAAGACATTTCACTCGGACGTAATTGCGTAGTGCCTATTTTTATTATGCCACCCATAGGCCGGCACTTCCGACGTTGGCGGGCATTTTAATGACGTTAGCCTTCCTCGGGTTTCGAGGCACGTCGGACTCTTGTTGTTGTGGTGTCACCCCCTCTCAGCTGGTCAAGGTATAACGGTCAAATACATCACGGTCAACCCATAAGGGAAGGCAGGGGCAGACCATGGGCATTCCCCGCTATCCTAGGCGGTTTCCATAAATGCAGAGGCGGCACATATTGCTCTGATACTGGGCTCACCTGGGGAATAGACACGTCCTGCTCATGGCTGATTTAATTCCTCACTTCCATGTATTGGGCATTTCGCTTGCCACTGGCCGCTCAAGCACAAACCAGGAACAGCCAGTCAGCGGTCGACATCCACTAGGTAACCTTTCGCTTCGGACTTCGGACGACGCAATGGATTCGCTAGCCATGTGTTCCATTTCGTGTTATTGAGACGTTTTTCCACCTTTGACTACACTATCTTTGAGTATAGATACAGACATTCTTCGTAACCATTTCGTGCGACTGGGGCACATTTTTACCTTTAGTTCTCGCTCACGAGGTAGGCTACATGTGCTGCCGGCTCGGCACCTTACCTCTGTGCATCTGTTAGCGAGAAAAACGGCCAGGCTCTCTCATCCGGTAATCCCTCATATCCTCGTGCAGAGAGCCTTCGAATAGGTATCTGAACTTAGCATGTAGCGTGCTCATTATCTCACCTCCATTTTTCAGTTGGTAAGTATCGGCCCGGCTCTCACATCCGAGGGTTTATAGCTTAGAGGTGTTTAGCTACATCACTCAGCTGAGAGCCTTAGAGTATGTTTCTGGACCAAGAATTTCTGCCTTCATACGCCTGATTTGGATTCTTGACTGCTATCCTCAGTCTACCTGCAGAGCAGCAGGTTGTGTCTCTCTTGGTCTGGTCCCTAACCCAAGTGCTGTCCGACATGCTTGCTTGCTTGTGTTCGCTGGCTGTGAACTCCAGCGTGAAGTCCTGTATGTCAGATGAAGACATCCTGTTGTCCAACATCAGTGTGATGTCATACCGGACCTGAGGGTTGCGTGAGTATCCGTTGTCCCATGTCTGGCTTATTGGTGTGCAGACTGGTGGTTCCTCGCCATGAAGGCAAATGTTCTCCGGCTTCGAAGGAATCATCGATCCTACTGATGTTAGCCAGGTCCCCGAAGGGACCTGTTGTTCAGGACGCACGACGTGGACTTGTCAGCAGGTCTTGGCCAGTATAAAATCCCGGCCCTGGTGCCTTGAAAACACCTCTGCGTCCCGCTGTCAGACATACAGTTGTACATCCGTCGAAATAGCTCTTGGGGTTATTGGGACACTCAAGACCCCCCCCACCCCCACCTCAACAAGGTAGAGACACATCGGGGGCGGGGGGGGGGGGGTTCACCCCTACAACGGACGGCTGGGCTATAATGTTGACCTGTCTTCTTTGACTTGGGGACGTCAATTACAAGTACCTCTGAAGTCGGAGTGGATTCGCCTGGTGGCGAGAGACACTGTTAATAGGGAAAGCTAACACTCACGCAAAATTCAGTTCATCACTACTATAGTGTGTATGAACTACGCTTGAGTTCAAAGCAAGCGAGCGCAAAAAAATGCATATATAATATTTATAACGTAGTTATATGTTATTTTTCTTTGTGTGACTATAATGGCCGTATTAGTCTGTCATAGGTAAATGGAGGAACCATATTTTTTTTAAGTAGACAGTTAAAGGTACTTACGGTGTTTCACATACGACGCTGAATGTCTGATTTAAACACGGCATGTCGTTCCATTTATATCCTAGCCACACTTCTATGTCCACACAATTCTCGTCTAGTAAAGTAAAACCAGATTATTAGCATAATATAAATGAACACAAATCACTGAACTTATTGTGTCCGTATTAACTCTTAAAATCAGAGAGAGCAGGATATGGGGAGGTATGTTCCCAAGCCTGCATCTGCTAAATTGCGGCCATGCAGTTAACAGAAATCAAATGTTTTGTATATTGTATGTTAGTTAGTTAGTTAGTCTTTCCTCTTGAGCCTAAGTCGGCGCATATGGCAGAAGTCATGGCTCTCCATGTCTGACGGTTCGCTGCTACCTGTTGTAGATCTTGGATGTTCACTTGGCCGTTGAATGAGCCTTCTCTGATGATGGTTTTACGCAGGGTCTCTCTTGGTCTTCCCCGTTTTCTTTTCCCTACCGGTGACCATATGAGAGCTTGGTAGGGGAGTCTTGTCTTGTCCATTCTGAGCACATGGCCGTTGTAGTTCCAACGGCGTTTTCTTATACAATTGGATACAATATCTTGCTTAGTCTACTGTCTTATTTGCGCAATAGTTTTGAAATTTGTCCACTGGATGTTTAGAATTCTTCTAAGACATTTGCTCTCAAAATTGTCTAACATTTTTTATCTAAAGCTACCGTTGATTTTCAACTCTCACATCCATACGTTAGCACTGGAATCACACAAGAATTGAAGATTTTAAGTTTCGTATGTTGGCTGAGTGACTTTGACTTCCAGATGTTTAGCAGTTTATTGAAGGCACCAGATGCCAGTGAGATTATAGATAATATTTATGGGTTGAGTCCCCTGTAGATGTCATTTTTCTGCCTAGGTATGTGAAGCTGTTGACATGTTAAAGAACTTGGTTGCTTAATTTGGTGTCGTCTGAACTGTTGGTAAGATCAATAGTTTTTGTTTTTGTGGTGTTAATTTGGAGACCAATTTGCCCTGAAACATTTTGGAGATGGCTTATTTTCTCTTGGGCATCCGGGTGTGTTGAACTCAAAAGCACTATGTCGTCGGCAAAGTCCAGGTCTTCTAGAATTTTGTCTACGCAATGGATAACAATATTTGTGTTGTTTGTGAATTTGCGCATGACCCAATCGATAGCTATTCCAAAGAGCATCGGTGACAAGACACAAACCTGTTTCACTCCCGTTTCCACTGAGAACTAGTCAGAGTTGCTTGATTCTGTTCTCACGCAGCAACGTGTCTCCTTATAGAAAGATTTTATGATGTTGATATATTTGGTAGAAAAACCATAGATGTTAAGTAGATTCCAAAGTGAAAGACGTTGGATACTGTCGAAGGCTTTTTGAACATCGACAAAATTGGTGATTAATTTCGACTGGAATTCTACAGAGTCATCAATGATTATTCTAAGAGTGAAAATGTGGTCTGTACATGACCGTTTTGGTCTGAAGCCAGCTTGTTCTTCTCTGAGCCTTTCATCTATAGACTTTTTTCAATCTCTCAAGTAACATGCTACAAAAACGTTTTCCTGGTACTGACAGTAGGGTGATACTATGCCATTTATTACAATCAGACATATCACCTTTGTTTGGCAGTTTAAAAAGTACACCATCCTTCCACTGTTGTGGTGGGGATTCGTTTTGCCAGATTTCATTGATCAGCTGTAACAAACGTTGTAAGGTATTCTCATCTGCTGCTTTGAGCATTTCACCTGAGATGTCGTCCTTCACCAACAGCTTTGTTGTTCTTCAAATCTTGATGGCTGCTTTAACTTCTTCCATGGTGAATGACTCACGGGGGGATCTATGGTGGCATGGTTTTTTCTCCATCCGGTTTTCGGAACAGTGTCGGCCCTGGGGCCCTTTTTTTAATATTTCTTTGAAATGCTCCTCCCATCGTTATTTTTTGGGTGGTAAACTGTAACAGTATTTTAACCTTTTTTGGTGAATAACAATAAACGTCACTGAAATGCACCGAGACCCTGCCAATTATTCCATTGGGATGTCCGTTAAAAAAGTTAGTCCGTTATCGCAGTTCCAACTTCACGGCAAAGGATCACCCCCTTGATGTTCCGTTCATGTGCCAGTGAATATCACACATAATGCACCTCTTTGTCTCGTTTGAAAAGTGGAACAAACGGTAGTCTCATCACAACAACAGCATGCACAGGCATATATGCATAATGCCGCTGCGAGAATGCCGACATAACAGTCCACCAAGAAAATTATAGTTCATCGTCGTTGGAAGTTGCTGTTAATTGTAAACAAGGATGGGGGTCTTGAATGTTCTCACTGTATTTCTGAAAGCTGGCTCTTATTTGGAGACGGCTGTGGTTCCTCTGCCCTATCTGAAACCTGCCTATACTTCTTGTAATTATTATTCTAATGCACTTGGAATCCTCTTCATGATATTCGCAAAAGGGTTGCTACATGACGTATTAGTGCAGGGTTTTCGATAATTGTGCATTTTAAAAAATGTCGTTTCTTTGGTTGGAGGAAGTAGATTATTATCGCCCATGCTTTGGGTCAAAAAGAGCTATTCCATTCCTTCACACAACACCTGGTAGATACGTTCTCTGGCTTCTCATCATTCTTGATTTTTGCCGTTTTGAATGGGGGGGTTCAAATAAAACTTTAAATTTTTTTAAAGGTGTGTTTAAATTTTCCCTGTAAAAGTATAGAACAAATATATCATTGTTCGATGTAGTCACCTTTGCGTTCAATGCAAGTTCTCCAACGCCGATAACGTCCCTTGGTTTCCTATGAAAAAAACCTTATTTTCCCTCGCGGGGGGGGAAACCACTCGGGGTTCACTACTCTGTGCCCTGGCAGAAGTAGCACCCGTTTTAAAAAGGGCCCTACCCCTCATAAAACTTCTGACTCTCAGGCATGAAATCACCATCAGACCTTCTTTCCCCCTCTGGGTTTTTCACCCCCTTTCACTGTTTTGAAAAAAAAATCAGATCAAAAATTGTGTCCTCTTTTGCCGGCCCAAAGTAGGGGCAAATTTTTAAAATTTTCCCTTATAAGTTCCCTTTTTGGGCCTGCACCTGATCAAACGTTTTTAAAACCAACCTTTGACCCCCTTTAAACAACAATTTGAAAAATTTTTAAAAAAAAATGGTGATTTTTTAAATTTTTTTATCACACTTTTGAAGCTCCTACCTGAAACCCCCTCATATATTCAGTAACAGCTTTCACATTTCATACTACTTGATTTTGATATGAAATAAAATTCATTTAAAACTTTTTTCATGTTTTCTAGGGCCCCCAAACCCAAGAAAAAACCCCCTTTTTTGTATTTTGTTTAAAACTTGCCTCTTCTCCCAAACGCCAAAAAGGTATGTTCTTTGAGCTCTTTTTCCCGACCAGAGTAAACACCCGTGTCATCTGTGTTGTTTCGAGGTGCATTTTTTCACAGAGGGTAAGTGCAACACTTTTTCGGACTGCCATGGACAGGGCTTTAAAATTTTGTAGTTCTCGGGCGGGCCATGTAGGTGTATTTTAGTATTCCCTTACCCCGTTCATTATTCGGTTTTAGTGTTGGAAATGAGATTTCTTTTGGGATGCGTGTATTTATTTATTTATTTATTTATTTATTTATTTATTTATTTAGTTTTAAAAGATTTTGCTTGATGAAACTTAAACTTTATTTCTGTTACTCCCGAACTCATCTGAACCCATCGGGCCCAAAATGGCACCATCTGCTTTAATTCATTGAAATTTCGTTGGATGATAATATACTTCTTCTGGATTTGTATTGCATATACAACTACTTTTGTCTTTCTAGCTTTTAAGTAGAAAAAATGCAAAGCCCCTTTTTTACACCCCCTACACCTTTGGGGAAAATCGTGCGAGTTTAAATTTTTTTGTTTTGGGAAAAAAGGCTCTTGATGCGGGGAAATCACTACACTCCCCGTTGAAACCCATGTGCTTTTCCTGGGAGAAATATTCACTCGGGGTGCCCCTGATACCCTTTTTTCCAAATTTTAAAAAAAAAAAATAATCCCCTTTTTGGAAATTTTGGAACACATCCCAAACAAAACTTATGGGAAAGCTGCTCTCCCCGAGGTTCTTTTACTAGGGTTTATCTTCATATTAAATACATTAGCTGTGACTTAGATGACATTCGAAGGCATAACACTATTGTGTTTTAAAAGTCAAACTGCAGGAAGTGGGAATAATTCGAAAGAAGGCGAAAAGATTTAAACAACGATACAACTGAGATGATATTGCTGCCTGTCAGAGCGTTTCCCCCAAGCAAAAGGCCCGGCAGGGCTGGATTTGGGACTGTGGTAAAGAGGATTAAAAGGTGGTGTTTGTCTTACTTTTTTAATTAATACCCCCCCAAATTTCACAGAAAGCATTTTTTACCAAAGATATTCAAACAATGCACCCGGAACTGAAAGGGTGGTATGGGGGCTATTTTCCTATCTAACTAATGCTTTGTTTATTTTTTCTACTTTTGGAAAAAATCAAACAAAGACAAAAATAAAAACCCTTTCCCCAATGAAAAAATCGTAGTCAGTTAACCCCACTGTTTGTTTTTACATCAAAATTTTTACAGATTTGTTTTTTCTGTGCAAAGCCAGGGCAATCACATTTCTCCCTTTTTTCGGCCTTAGCCCTTTGGATCCCTCAGCCAGTCTTTTTTTTTTATTACGTTCGCTTAGACTTAAACCCCAAAATCAAAACTGAATATTTTTAGGTACCAAAGTAGAAACCGAAATTTTTTTGTGTTTTGTGAGTTTCACCAAACCTTTTTTTTGGGTTTGGGTTTGGGGCGGGTTTTTTAAACAATAACGGAGCTAACAAACAGCAAAAGGGTACACCTGATTTCTGTTAGTGTCAATGTTTGAGCTCCCGTTTCCCCAAAACCCACCCCTCTTTGTGCCAACGGCACCCGGGGGAGGGGGCACAACTGGGGGGGAAAACCCTTTAAATCTTGGTGCGAGGAAATGTGACCAAAAGGGACTAAATCCCTTTTGGCAAAAAAGGAACCCCAAAAAACCCTAACCTTTTTGGCAACTAATCTAGGGTCGCAGCTCAGACGGGGGAGAAAGTTAAGCATTGCTTTGCTGATCCGGAAACTGCTTTCAGATTTTGGTTTTCCCGATGTATCAGTTTTTTTAATTTTTCCCCTGGAAATTAAAACTAGGGAGGGCCGAAAAGGGATCAGGGTGCCCTGAGCACCCTGTCTCTTCCCTTTGTCGGGCCCCCCATTTTGTGGGGGAAAAAAAAACTTTCCCAAGTGTAAACAGCCTCCGTGGGTCGGGTTTAAAAGGGTGGGGTTTATGGTGGGGGAATGAGTTTGTAAGGTTTTTCTGGCCCCCCGTTTAGCTGGGCTTTTGCAGAGTTTTTTGCCCGTTACGTCCTGAGGGATTTGGGTTTGGGCCGGGAAATTTTCTTTGAGTCCGTTTTTTCTTCTGGGAATATTTTTTGCTGGTGTACCTTTTTTTGTGCGTTTCATTTGGCTGGGTGCAGTCCCTTTTAAAGATTTTGTTTGGTCTTTTTGCCCCATTTTTTGTGTATTTTCGGGAGAAGCTTTTTTGATGTTTTTATTTTCCCCTTGCGTTTTTTTTTTTTTCTTTTTGAGTTTGGTTTTTTGGGAAACCTTTTCCGATTTTTTTCCTCTGTGGTCAAACCCTCGGGCGATCTCCCGTCATCATATAAACCCTCTGGTAAAGCGTCCCTTCTGTATAGTCTGGGGATTTTTAGGAGAATTTTTCTGGCGGTAGCCCCCGTGTATTTCTTGTGATTCTTTTTTTATTTTTTTTTTTTTAAATTTTTGGCCATGCCCTTTTATTTTCCCGGCGCCTATGGCCTTTTTTTACTTTCTTTTTTTTGCATTTTCCCCAAAGACTCCCCATGTAAAATTTTGGGGGCCGGGGGGGGGTTTTGCTCTATGTCGTTTGTTTTTTGTGCTTATCTAGGGTTTTTGTCCCGAGGGCTGGGGGAGTATTGGCTTTCCCCCTTTAGTTTCTTGGGCGGGCGGTTGGGCTGCTGGCGGTTGGGGGTTCCGGATCGGGTTTTCCCCCTTTTTTTTGGGTTTTTATCTTGTGGTTCCTGTGGAAATTTTCCCGTGGCTTCTCCGGTTTGTAAATTGGGGAAAATTTCCCCTTTTGTTTGTTGCATTTCTCCCTCGACTTTTGTTGCATGTGAATCTTTTCATTTTTTTATTTGTCGTCCCCGCACCAGGGGGTTTTCCCCCTTGGTTTTACGGGTTTGCTGTACTTCTTTATTTCCCCTAGCAGTTTTTTTTATTGTCCGGGGTTTGGGGGAGAGGGATAAAACCATTTTACAAACTATCCTTTGGGTTACGGGTACGTCCCAGTCATTGGACTTAAGGGTTTCCCTTTCATTCACAAAAGCTATAAGGGTTCGCAATAGACGAAACCTTTAGCTGGTTTAATAGTTTTTTAAGTGTTAGAAAGATAAAATGGAT
This sequence comes from Cepaea nemoralis, assembly GCA_014155875.1. Taxonomy (NCBI): domain Eukaryota; kingdom Metazoa; phylum Mollusca; class Gastropoda; order Stylommatophora; family Helicidae; genus Cepaea; species Cepaea nemoralis. Next base: position 63,362 of record JACEFZ010003766.1, on the reverse strand, counting down.
AATTAATATATATGTGGTGGTTTCTAGTTTAGTAGGTAATATGTAGGGGGTTAAATTTTTAGATAGATAAGTTTCAATTTCCCGGGCTCTGTGGCTAAGGGCTTCGAACGTGTTTTTGGAAAACCCCTTACCCGGGGTTTTAAAAACAGCGGTGCTGGGGTTTTTTTTTTTTGAAAAAAATGTTAGGGGGGCCCGGGCGTTCAAAAAATGGCCAAAATAATAACGTAACCTTGCCTTAAATCCAGCAGCGAAAAATTTTGGGGTTGAAATGCAACGTCCCGTAAGGGGGTTTGCAAAAACAACAAACAAAAAACAATGTTTTAGGGAATGTGTATTTAGGTACACATCTAGGGGGTTATATATTTCGTAGGGAAAATAGAAATAGGAAGGTCCCAAAGTAAACAGGGGTGGTAACTAGAGTGTATTTACCTATTCGTTATTACCGGGTTTCCGCATTATTGGGGGCCCCGCCCGGGGACCAGTCGGAAAGGAACCCAAAGCTTTCCCCCTTTGGATCCATCGCCGCTTCCTTCCGAATTGGTCAGTACCCGCCCCAGCCAGGTTGTGTTAAATAAAGATGAGAGGTTAAACCCCCATTAAATTTTTCTGGTTTAAACACGAAACTTATCACAGTAAAAGTTTAATAAAAAAGACAGTGAAGGACCATTTACACGACTAAAGGGTCATTGAGCATGTGGCGTTAGACGCATATTTTTTAAATATGATTTTGATTGACGTGTTCGCATATTACGTACACTTCGGAGTGGATCTGAGTTGAAATGAGCCAAGAACCGATAGCACAACACTCGCATTCCCATACGTGTTCGTTTCTCATCTTCAACAAACCCGCAAAAAGCCCGATACAATGGGAAACCCGTTTTTTCAAACTGACTATAGGGCCCGGGCTGGCCATTCCTACGGGAACTGTGTGTAGGCCAGATTCTCTCGTCACTGACTTCTGCACCATTCTCTCCAGGCAACAAACACGTGTCTGCTTATCCATATTGTACACATGATCACATTTGCCTTTTCTTGTATAAATACCCCACGCATCGATGCATACCCAGCTATTGTGTCCGTCTGGTTGTTTCCCAACTCCCCAGCATGAAATGGGGAATAGATCAAAAAGATTCTCCATATTTGTAATTTTTCTGTTTAAATACAGCATATCACCCTCCATGTAGCGTGCCTGTGTTCACCCTTCTCAGCGCCCTCTGTGAGTCCGTTACAATTACCACATGTGTGTGCTGTTTGTCTTCTAGCCAGCGGAGTGCCGCAATGACTGCCTCCACCTCCATTCTCAGACTAGATTGTGTGGTACCAAATTACAGGCCCTTTAGCACTAAACACTGTCCGTTAACCTTCGATATGAACCCCCGTGTACATCTTTTACCTCAAAGCACAGAGTCGTCCGTTACATGATTACATCATCTGACAACATCCTGGAATACCACTATTTTTCCAAACACACACACACACACTAATACACACACACACACACACACACACACAATCCCATCATGTCAACCTAAACTCACAATCAACAATGGGTAAACTGGGAATGTCCAGAATGTTGAATATCTTGTCTTTATAATTACCAGTTATCAGTAATCAGTTATCAGTTATCAGTTATCAGTTTGGGAATCTCTTCATTGCACTCCGGACAAGTCCATAGGTGCTCAGATCCTCCCCGCAGCATATGCATCAGCGTCCGGTGGATAATAGTGCCAGTTCTGTGTTGGTTTACGAGGCACCTCGTTTTCCCGATTTACCTCTCGTGTCTGGCCGTGCCAATTGTTTGTCCCAAGTCTTTCATCTGGACAGCGATGTGGATTCACTGACGTCAAAGACCTCTGTTCTCGACATTTCTTTGAGGGCGTTAATAACATCGGCACGATCCATAGGCTGGCCATCTGCAGGGGTGCAGAGCCAGCCAGTTTATCAGCTTGTTCATTTCCCTCGACTCTCGCATGTCCGGGGACGATGATGAAGGTGACTTTACGGACAACAGACTTCCGCAGCGAATCAGTCCACTGTCTACGTACAGATCCAGCTTCGACCTTCCGAATCATGCTCATTGAATCACTTAGTACACACACGTTGGTATAATGCTGTGATTCCAGCCATACGAAAGCCTGTGTAACTGCCATCACCTCCATCGTCATGCTGCTCGTAGTCATAGAGTGGGCACCACTGGATTCTTGAACGGTTCGGCCCGCTGAACAGGCTGTAAATGCCCACGCACTTCTCTGCTGCTTTACAACAGATCCATCAGTATAGATGAGCACTTCGGGGCTATCTGAGTGTCATAGATGAGCGCGTTGACCTCTGCATTGACAGCGGCAGGGTTCTGCTCTCTGCACCGCCTGTAAAGTGTGATAATGCAGGAGAAAGTGCACTTAAAAAATGGAGGCACCGGCACCCATTCCTTGCCGGGGTTGATACTGGTAAGACTGCAGACCTGCCTGATGACATCTTCCGACCGATCCATCCAATATTTTCCCCTCTTAGCCTGCCACTTTTTTCCCTGAATATAGCTTCATGCAGAGGGTGCCGCTCATTTGCACTTATTTTTAAGTATACACGAGCTCTCCAGATCTTTATCCCGTGGTTCATTGTGGGGAAGTCAAGGAGATATATCAATGCTACACAGATGGTGTCTCTCGTGCAGCCCAAAATGATGCGCATGGCTTCGTTGTGTACCTTTTCAAGTCTTCCAATCTGTGTAGGGCTGACAGTGAGGATGGCCAGGGGATACTCGATGCGTGAAAGCACCAGTCCTTGGAACTTAAGTATTAGCAGTCTTTGCTCGATATTGGCAGTCGCCATGACTCTCATTGCTGACAAACCTTTTCGAGCTTTCGTTATGACATAATCGACATGATCTCTGAAGGACAGGCTACGATCAAGCCTCACGCTAAGATATGTCATTGACTGGGTTCTACTCAAAATGCTCCCATCCATTCTTACTGCCGGCAAATATGTGTTCACAATGTGGTTGTTTAGGGAGAACAATGTAACTGATGTCTTTGCAGGGTTGACAAGGGCACCGGCATCAGCGCACCATGAGAAAATTCGATCTAGTTCGCCCTGCATATCATTGGCAACAGCTTGTCTATCTCGACCCTGTCGATACACGAGGATGTCGTCAGCAAATGACAGAGTCCTTCCTACCCCTCCCGTCCAGCTGTTGTTCAGTGATCGGCACTGTATACACGTTGAATTGTACTGGTGACAGTGGTCAGCCCTACGGCAATCTTAGACATATAGTTGTCGGCTCAGAAGACCAACTCCCGCATCTTAGCACGACCTTCCTTTGGAGCAGGACTGCAGCTATCCATTGTACAAGGTGAGGGTACACTTTCAGTCTGAGGAGGGCTTGCATCAAGTACTCGAAGGATACTTTATTGTATGCGTCCTCTAAGTCTATGGCGGCCGCACATGTACATTCTCTGATCTGAAATCCTTCGTAAACATCTTGAGCAAAGACTGCCACATTCAGCCATGACTCTTTGTTACGTCTGTATCTTCCAAGTGTGGGCGAAAAGCAGCCGAGTTGTTCAAAGTCACAAGCAAGTCTGTGTGCTACAATTTTCTCCAGTAGTTTGCCAGCCGTGTTCTGCATCTTAATGATTCTGTAGCCGCTTATCTTGGAATGGTCTTTGTTCGGTTTTGGCAGCGGCAGCAAGTAGCTGTGTAGCCATTCCTCTTTGATCTGACCCATCTGGATACTGGTGTTGAATTCTCTGGCCAGTTCTTCCATGTCATCATCTGACATCACCAGTAGGTCACCATATCGGATGCCGTCTGGGCCTGGGACGGTGTTAGGTGATTTCTTGAGCATCGCACGTATTGTCTCAGCTGTGATTATGTATTCTTCGCCTGTCCCGAACCCCTCGCGCAACTGAGTGAGTTTCGTTGAGGTCATCTGTCTGGCGGGCTCGTCTTTCTGGTCAGTCTGCTCTATGTAGCGTGCAAGAAGGGCCTTACCTTTATCCACATCCGACTTTTTTCCTGTGAGGTCTGTGCCTTGAAAGTCTGGAATACCCCTCCGCTGTGCAGCACCGTTCATGCTCTTATGGAGGCGCCATAATGTCGTAAGAGATCGCTCGTGCACACCTTCGTGCAGAACTCGTCCCATTTCTCGGCCTTGGCCTGTTTGGCGCAAGATGTGAATAAAGGCATCGTTCTATTGACCTCAGTCTTCAGGTTCGCCAAATCAACCTGTGGCATGTGAGCCTTTCTGGCTTTTTGCCAGTCTTTTACAGCCTGCCTCTTTCCCAGCCATGCCTTCTCAACCTCTCCATTCCACCATGGTGGTTGCAACCATCATTCTTGTCTCCTGCGGTGTCACAGAATGATGATAGTTTATTGATTCCCAGATAGACGACCTTATAAAACGACTAACCAGGTAGGAGAAGGGTTAACAAACAAAACAGTAAGGATACCCAACCACGGTGTGACCGGAGTCAATGACCCCCAATGTTAACGGATTGAAGTGTTAACGTAGAAATAACAGCGGCACAGGTCAACGAGAGTGTAGGATGACGAGGTTAAGTCAATGGTCACAAACATCACGAAATGTCGGGTTGAGTGACCAGGCGCATGTGTTTATAGGTCAAGACACGGAAGTGCCCGCAGACAGCACAGGTAAACTGTCGCGTGGACAAATAGGTTTGCGACAAAGACAGACAGCACTATTGGACAGTATCGCGGTCAGGTGATAAAGACAGGATTGAAAAACCAGATAGTGTCAGGTGTGTGTGGAGAGGGAGTCAGCGCTGATTACGCGGATGGTGAACTACCGGGAACAGAGTTAAAAGAGCCGCCAGAGTTGGGGCTGATAAGGAGGTGGGGAGATTGGTTACTGAGGAAACTTTCCACAGCATATTGCGGTCTAGATGACTCAGAGTGAAGGAACAAACCAATGAGGGTTTTACAAATAACGGAAAAGTTTCAGATCAGTAATTTTCCACTAACGGGGATAATGAGGTATTGACTTGAGGTGTCCAGATAGGTCAAGGACTATGCGGCAAAAATGACCTATAAAGAGTGGCCACTTCTTTGTGGAAGTTTAGTGTGATTCTGGATTTCCATGAGACAAGGGAGTATGAAAAGGGTGGTGCTGCGTTCGGAGGAATGTTTGCGTATCTATTGTGCATTAGTACTCCCAATTCAGACAAGGATAATTATAAGGTAAAATCACAGTGAAGTATAGGGGAATAGAGGATGCTTAGCATGTACAAGTAAATACTAGTAGGAATAGTATAGACGTTAGGTAAGCTTCTATCTTATGTCAGAGTGGTTTTTTTTCGGAAGCCTTTTCATTTCGGCTGGAGGAAAAGACACTCACATAAGAAAGAATATGAAGCAGACACCGCTCTCATTATTAAATCTTTATTACACAGGTTCCAATACCAGTGCGGGACATATCAACGAAGATATAACACAGATGGCTGTGGTAAAGATTAATCAGTGTTGATAACCCCAAAGAAAGCACTTTCAAATAATAAAGCACGCCACTTGTGCATAAGAAAGGAGAGAAAAGAAGTGTCATCGTACATATTAAGGATGACAGAGAACGGAAAATAGAGACCCTGTAACATATTAGAAAGACTCAAATGACTCAGTATCGAAGAGTTGCAAGGCTCATACCAAGTGTCTATACAAATTAAGAACTATCCAGTGTAGAACTTTTACAGGACAAAATAGAAAATACTAGAAAATCGATGTTGTTTCCAGGATGGAATTAGGAACGTTATAAAGAGCAAAGAACATTCAGTCTAGGCGGACAATATATAGTGATCGGTTTAAGTACAGTGATACAGTGGTGAAAATTTTTCCTTACAAAAAACGGATATACCTACAGACTCAAGCAGACGGAGCATTCAGGGTGAGACCGTTCCGTTGTATCTATGTACTGTCCTGTACTTTAGCCGAGAGAAGAGACGAGAGAAGACACGGAGACTATCTATCAACATCTTATCTGGCATCCACACTAGAAGAACATACCAACTACATAGACACCCTCCATACATACACCAGACATAGTTTTTATTAATAAATCTTTTATTTATCGTTGAAAGGAACTGTTGTCGGAGTATGTGTTGAGGGAATAACAGAGAGAGAGAGAGAGAGAGAGTGAAAGAAATAGATATATGGAAGGGAAGACAGAAGGGAGGAGTGTAGACAGAAGTCAGTCAATAATCCCAACAGATAATAAGTTTGAAGATGTGCTTGTTGATTCCAACTTCCTCCCGGGAAAACAAGTGACATGCGGGAAGAAATTAGTTTTCTTCTTCTGATCTAGCTTATGGCGTCTTGACCAGTGTTGTCATACGAGAAGGTAGGTAGTGGTCACTGTAGTAGTATCCCAGTGTACCCCATGGGAACCTTGGTGCGATTGTGGGTGACACCAGGGCCAAGTCAATGACGCTGTCAGAATCACCTGGTCGAGTGGCCATTCTAGTGACCTTCCCATCATTCATACAGACTAGGGCATCAGATGCCAGGACGTCCTTCAGATCTTCTCCCTGTCTATTGGTGATACTATTCCCCCATTGACTGCCTCTGGCATTGAAGTCCCCACAGTAAATGATATGCCTGTCATCCATATCGAATAAATTCTGCCACTGTCGCGCGTCGACCTTCCCATTACGCGCATTAACGTTCACGATTACAAGCTGCACTGGCGTCGTTATTCTTAATGCCTGCACATGCAGGGCATCACTGTTCCAGGCGGACATATCGATCTCAGACTGCAGTATGTTGTCGCTGACCAGAATGCCCTGTCCGAGGTGCCGCCTGTTGAAGAATCCTTGAAATCCCGCGACATTGACTGTTCCGTCGCCGAGCTGTGTTTCTTGTAAGACTACAATATCATTTCCGTAGAGTACTTTTTTCAAGAATGGATCGGCGTTGACTAAATGATCCACAGTTCCAGTACAGTACTCGAACGTGTTCGATGCCCAATCTGTCACATTTTAACCGCGTTCTGCCTGCGCCTGCCCTTTTACCAAGCTGTTTCCTTGTCGGCTGTCGTCTGGTCGTCGTGTTTGGCTTAATTATCGCCACCGGGCGCCGATGAAATGCCGAAGGGAGTCCGGGCGGGCGTGCACAAACTCCGTTGCATGGTCCGAACTCCATTCCACCTCGAAAAACACACTTAAACCACACACATGTAAGTAAAAACACGTTCCATTCTAACGGACGAAAACATGTCCCGCCATTTTGCTCCAAGGGAACTCACCTACAATCACCAGCAATGGGGAGTGCTCACAAGAAGCCATGCTGGACATACAAATGCAGAGATTAAACTATACAACCAGCCGTTATGGTGGTGCATATGCTGGATGATGTTGAGATCAGTTAACGTTATCAATAAAATTCCACTCACACAGTTGACTAGATCCGTTGATAAATTTTGGTCTCTCAATATCCATAATAATCTGGCTGTTGTTCCTCTCCACCAGAATTCGTTATGCCATAGTCTTCCCATGTTAACATGCCCGTCCCTTTCCATTTGTACTCTCATTTATTTAAAATGTTAATGTTAATATTCATTCGTCTCATTTCTTGCATGGTGTTCTTCAGTATGCCATCTACACTCATAGTTCGGAAACTCCCCGTTCCCAATTCCAATTTTCAAAAACAAACATTCCAAATTCGGTCTCGTTCAACCTGCTTCCACAGCTTCGGTTAATGTCGAGATTCGTGGTTTTAGTTGGTTTTTAACCCTGTTTTTGCCTTGTGCGTTCTTACGAGTGAGTCCGTACTCGGACTGGTTACATAAGTGTTTGTGCCTCTGACGTCAGCCGGGGAGTTGGTCGGCGACTATCCTTTGTGCCCGTCTCCTCTTGTAGTTTCTTTTGTTAGTGAATTCTCCTGGCTCGTCCGTCTGGCTTGACTGGTTGCAGTCATTATAAGGAATTTTTATTTGGTCTTTTTGCCTCCTTTTTTGTGTGTGTTGATCATAGAAGCTTTTCGATGTTGTCACTTTCCTCCTTGCGCCTGTTTTCTCCCAGTTCCCATTTCAAGTAACGTTAATATTTTGTATTCAGTCGCTTGCTGATGTCCTGGAGTCACCTGATGTACATGACTATCCCTACCAGCGTTTACTGTTGTCTGATTCTCTGTGAATTCTCGAAACATGATTGTCTAGACATCTGTAATCAAGGTAGTTTGCCATTGCTTTCCTTCTTAGCATTGACCATACTGGTCGATGACTAATCATTGTCTCCGAAAAGAGATCCTCAGCTTAATGTCTTGGAACTTGAGATCACGACCAACAACTATCTGTTGGTTACTCTACAGCTCCATCCACAGCCTGACCCATGGTTTCATGTATCAATGATCTATGGAGGGGGGAGGGGGTAAACTGGTACTCCACCTTGCCCAAGGGTGTTCTGTAGGCTAGCGGAGGGTAGGCGTCACCTTACTTCTCCTATGTGATTGATTGATTGATTGATTTAGGAATCGACATCACAGCATTCGGGGCATTCCCATAAGCGCTCCGTCCCCATCCCCAGCAGCCAGCGAAGAGTTCCAACACTAATAGTACCAGTAGCAATCTGATTATATGTCCGTCTCGCCTTTCTTCTGAGCATTGAGCGTCGGCCAGATCCCCTCGTCACTCCTCGCTGTCTCATTCTTGCCAGACCATGGTAATTCATTTGCTCCTCCGAGGTGTGCACGTGCTCTCACAAGGCCGCAACCACGTCTGCCTAGTCATGTATCAACACTCCATCAAGTTCTGCAGAGTCAGCCAATCTGTCCGCCTGTTCATTTCCCAGCACACCGGCATGCCCCGGAAAAAAGATCCAGGCGATGCTTGTCACCCGTGACCTCCGAAGCGAAGAAAGCAACTCCGCACGAAGCCTGCCCGTCCTCACCCTCGTCAGCATGCTTTCTGAGTCAGTTACAATCACGTTGTGTGTGTGTGTGTCGTATTCTCCATCCAGCGCAGAGCCGCAGTGACTTCCTCCACCTCCATTCTTAAGTTGGATGTTATGGTATCATATGCCAGGCTCTCCTGCCCCAGATGTCGACCATTAGCTTTGGCTATGAACCCCCAGCCACTTCTCTCACCTCTTGACACCGAACCATCTGTGTAGATAATTACATCACCCGAGTTAGCATTGTCCTGAATTAGTTGATGGATTTCCACTTCCGTGGCCCCTGCTGGCCACTCCCTGCACTCCCGGCTTAATGTGAGTATAACTCTGCACAAGTCTGACTGATCCGCTGGCACTCTGACCCACTCCTCTCCACGCCTAATGTTCTCCAAGGGGCACACTTCTCCCATGTAAAGCTATCTAAAGAAGCAGAGAAAGCGATAATAGAGTGGGATGCAGTGAGTACTAGAATAATAAAAACAACATTTAAAATCCTAGGAAATGACCTAGGAAATCAAGGTGATGGGCTTGATACTGTCCTGATCACCCACCGAGTTGGCCTATATTAGAGAAGCACCAATGGGCTGGAACAATGTTCATTACTTACTGCAGTATTTCCCAAAATTGGCCAAGCAATAATGCCAGAACCGAACTATCATCATACATAGTAAGAGAGGCAAACCATTATTTAATCAACGACAAAGACTAGCATGGTAGGCAGAATACTTGTTAGAACTACTTAACTCCACATATAACATTCAAAACGCCCAATTGTGTGCCTAAAATCTGTGGACAACAAGAACTAAATTTCAAAATAAGTTACACGGACAAGTCCTTACAATAAATCACCGGGTCCAGATGGAATAGCCACAGAAGCTATTCAGGCCTGTGCGAAATCAAGAGTTAAATGGCTGACAAGACTTTTTAATATAGCATGGGGAGAAAGAAAAGTCCCAGACGATTGGCAACACGCAATAATAGTACCAATATGGAAAATGAAAGGCAATATGAGAAAGTGCGAAGCATACAGAGGGAAAACGTACGCACAACTATTGGAATAAAGAGCTTCACCCACAGTTGAACAACAATTAAGCAACGCACAATTTGCTTCCAGGAAAGGTAAAAGTTGCACTGATGCACTATTCACACAAAGACATATATGTGGAACTGCTACAATAACAATACGGCGCCCGCTATAGGGCACTTTACTAATTAACAAAACAACTTACAACGGTGTGTCTCCAGCTGTTGTGCCACCCATTCCTGTTCTGAGCTACTTTCAATTTGCAGTAGGTGCCCTCCAGCGGCGGTGCATATCGCCTACAGATAAAACAAGCATAGTAATGTGAACACATCTTCTATTAGTGAATTTAAACACAGAGGCCAGAAACAATTTATTGCATGTTATTCTCATGGTAATCTAAGAGTTAAAATTAGGTCCTCGTGATTGCGTAACAACGGGCGGAATCGCCTAATTGATAATGTCTCGATATAATTGAGCAATTGACTATTGTTCCTTAAACACAAGGTACGAAATGCCTTCTCTTTGTTAATTTATTGCTATGATGCTATGATTGCTAATAAGCAAATGTTCCGTGGTGGCCGACTGCGACATTTTAAGACCTGTCGACTGCACAGGAATTCCTGATGAATTATTAACTATCTTTTCCACCCACTCGTATATATTTTCGATTACCCGATTTGCTAATTGTCTTTCCCTACTACTTATGCAAGCTGCTCGGCGCTCACAATGCAATTGTTAAATGCAGCTTGTCGTATTGTACGACACAAATGGTTGTTTCACAGATGGACTAGGTATCGATGTGGTTTTATTTCTGATCATTGTTCAGCAGTAATGAATGTTTTGTTTACAGCTGTTTTAAGTCAAGCACGTATACGTTACATCGTCTTATTAATAGGTTAGGTGAAGAAACACTTGCAGTTTGGCAACCTGTAGGGGTAGGTTTGGGTTGTTGGCGGTGACATTTGATGAAGCCAGATGGATCTCCATTAGATGTCATAGTCTGGCGAAAGATGTCTAGTTCTTCCTTTAGTTTGTCATCAGAGCAAATTTCTCTAGCTTAATTACACAGGCTCCCTACCAGTATATTGTATGGATGCAAACTACTGAAATGCAGATATTTTCCCGTCATTGTTCCTTTTCGATAGACTGCTCTTTGGATGACGTCATCCCATCAACGACGAAATAGGATGCTTAGGAGCGGTTTGATGACTTTATGTTCATGGTCAATAGTCAAGGAAATGTTCTTGTGGGTTTTTTTCATGATAGAGAGGGTTTGTTGTTTGGTCTCTGTGAAGGTTAATATTGTATATATACTGACGATATAGAGCCATGTCCATAATGATCTTTGTTCTTCTAAGTGCTCCATAAAGGCGTAAACAATATAAAAAGACACAAAGTAGTGCAGCTTTACATAACAGAATTACGACACATACAGGACGTTGCGGCGATTAGCCTTCATCAGCAAACAAATACATTCACAAAACACAACATATAGTCAAGGAGATCTCCTATGAGTACATCAAAACGTGACGACAGGACGAGAAGAACAAACAGATGAAAAAATGAAAGCAATGAAAAGAATATGAAAATTGGAAAAAAAATTGTCATACTCACCTCAGAATTCCTAGCTGTGTATCATTATTAGATGTGCGTAGCTGTAGTAGTTTCTCGAGTTTTGATGTAGATGGGTCTAAGTTTAGTTTCTTAATTTGATGAATTCGCGCTCCCTCATCTAGGGTTTGCACGACTTTCTCCGTATTCCCGTATACTCTCGTGAGTAACGTGACGTGCGCGAGAATTGGTAGCGGTTATCTCCGGGTCGGTAACTTAAGGGGTATGTAAGCCGGTCACTCAGAAAGCAATGGCAAACTACTGAGCGTAATCTTGCCAAGAAATCAACAATCACCGATTATAAATTAAAAATGTCGGCAAGCCACTTAGCTATCATGTATTAGGCAGAGTTGACCACCAATAAAATAGGCCTCAGTATGACCCCGGATTATGCAATTTAGAAAGACCAAACAGTTGGGGGGAGGAAGATGGGGGTGGGGGTGGAGTGGGGATTATGTGAGGGTGTGAGTCCCATGGTTGAGTAGCTGCGCAGTCGCTTCACTGGTATATTTAATATCTAAACGTGACTTAATTTCTTTCCTCACTCTTACATAAATGTCCCGAAGCAATTTGGATGAATTCGGTAAAATGTCTTCCATTTTCTTGTCGCAGTCTGGCGTATCCATCCCCACTTCCCCACTTCTCTTGCCTGGTTTTAGTATTACCAGTTGTTCGTTGCTTGTAGTGATTTCAGGGTGGTGATGTGATCTTTAAAGGACATTTCTGTTTAGATTGCATTATGTCATATTGCTCTTCTATATCCAGAAACTTAGCTTTGAGTAATCCGACCTAGTCAGCAGAAGATTGGTTAAAGTGTTTGGTTTAAGAAATATAAACCGCTCGATTAACGGCATAAACACCAGTATGTTAAACATGTGTAAACTGGTGAAACTACAGCCTTAAGCACGATCCTGTACTATATATGCAACTGCAATTGGCTTCGCATTTGTTCAATTAACATATACTTTACATTTAGTGCTTTATCATTCTCCGTATTTTTCATTTTTCTTCATTAAACAGCAACATCTAATTATGTTTTAAAGTTGGCTGCCGTTTCAAGTTTCTGTCCTTACCATACGCGGATAATGACTGGATAGACGATAGTTAGTAACATGGAGGTATATCTCACCATAGCGGCAACGCCTGGGCTGAATTTAGAGACTATGCATTATGATCCCTCTCTCGGCCTGCTTAGTTTACTCCAGAGGAAAGGTAACATCAATATTTCTGTAACAAGGCCATCTGCAAAAGCTGCCTGATCAACAAAGAAATGCTCTAACTGTTCGCTTATCGGAGCTTCGATCGTAGACCAGTTTCCTTGCCAATCAAGGCTTAGGACCCGGTCTGCTCTGTCATGCCATGACATTTAGTCTTGAGGTTGCAATTCCTCGCACTATGGTTACCCTTGTGCGCTCACAATTGCGCTCCTCCACCCGAAGCCGTTGAAACAATGTGGGGTGTCGGGTTTGGTGAGCGCAGCCCAACATTTGACGCTAACAGAAAATAGGTAGACCGTCTCCTGTCATATGGTATCTCAGTCATACCTGACAAAGAACTCGCCAGATAAACCGTATTACGAAAATACTGACATGCCCACCAAGCCAAAGCCGTGTTAGCGCACTGGATATATACATGTCTACCGGTCCATGTAGTACCAATAATTCTCAAGGAATATGAATCTAGCATAATATGCTAAGACTATCTCGAGACAAGTTAAAATCCGTTATTTACTCATTTACACATGTATATACTGAGAATATCGACGTCAAATGTCAAAAAGCAGCAGCGCTATTATATCAACTATCACGCATGCAGAAACATCCACATACACTTTCACACCATCCCTGGGGTATCAAAGTCAAGCCTGGACATTATCCAAATCACGGTTATGCGAAATCAACACTATGAGATGAGATGTTTAAGGAGAGTTGCCAACTTAACTACCCGAGACCGAATAAGAAATGATGTTATTAGAAAGACAGTCGGATAACACTTTGTGCCACACATATTAAAAGACAGAAGATTAAATCGTTTGGCCATGTCGTTAGAACGCAACACGTCAACTACCAGCATAGCCCCTACATCAAAGAAGATCTGCAACGAGAGCAAGATGACGCCCAGGAAGAAAATCACACGGAATGACATTATCCAGTGTCACCCATCGGGCAATTGAGCGCCAACTATTCCATCCAGCGACGCTTGACGGTAAAAATGGAAAATGATGATGATGACACATGCAGCTGTTTTGTATAACCATACAGGAATAGATATCATGTATTGAAGGACAAACACACTACATATCACTTCTTACCAAAGCCTCATAAAAAGACAATTGTTCATTCACAAAGCGGTAGCAGGACCCCATGTTGTAGACACCATCAAATGTGCACGAGGCTGCCAGGGCTGGAGAAATATAACAATTAACAACATGAGATTAACTCATCATGTTACAGCAACATCGTTAGAAGCTAACTGGATGGTCTTGGTTTATGAATCATCTATTTCATGATCCTTAACTCTTAAAACATGTTTGCCTTCAATTAGTCTAAGTCATATTAAAGTATTTGTATCTCTGGGTGGCTCCTAACACCTAAATGACTAGGTAATTCATTGCCTGCGTTCTTTCCACCGTCTCTGAACACAGCATTACAGTTGGTGTTGGAGTGTTGACAATATGATTATTCAACGAGAACCAAGTCACTGTTGCCTTTGTTGGGTTGACCATTGCCCCAGCTTCATCACACCAAGTACTTATGCGATTGAGTTCGGTTTGTAGTTCCACAGCAACCTGCTCTCTATCCTTACCCTGACGATACACTAAAACATCATCGGCATATGACAATGTCCTGCCAGGTCCAGTGATCTGCTCACTGGTGATTCTCACTGTGTAGGCGTTGAACAGTACCGGAGATAATGGTGATCCCTGCGGTAGGCCAGGATTTATTGTTGTTGGTTCCTAAGTCCAACTGCCACATCTAAAAACTACTTTCCGTTGGAAGAGGGCTGCAGCGATCCAACTAAGTAGGAATGGACTTACTTTTATTTCAAGAAGCTGAAACATTAAAAAATCCAATGGTACTCTGTTGGATGCGTCCTCAAGATCAATCGCTGCAGCAACGGTTTCAGTGCCTGAGTGGAAACCTTCATAGACATCCTGGGCAAAGAATGCTGCATTGGTCCAGGTTTCTCTTTTTGGACGGTACCCACCCAGGGTAGGTGGGGAAACACCTAAATGACTGTCGGTGTTCATAGTCATGAAGAAGGATGATGATGACGAAGATGACAATGACAATAATGATGGTATTATCACTGCCATTGGCTGGAGCTATGGTGTCTCTATTGACATCTGACTGACTGTTGGTGTTCACAAAGTCACGAAGTTGGTGGTGATACAGATGATGAAGCTGATGATGATGATGATTACCACTGTCGTCGGCTGGAGTTATGGTTTCTCTGATGACATCTGACTGACTGTTGGTGTTCACAAAGTCCAGCTCACACTGATACGATGGGTACACACAATCAGCGTCACTGAGAAGCCTCAAGTCCAGGCTGGCTTGGCTCTTGGAGATGCTTCCTGTGGCGTTGATGACGTCGATTTTGGTTGCTTCCACAATCACACCCGGGGTAAATGATGAGATTGAGGCTAGTTTCTGGGGGATGTTGGTGTTAGCTATGCCATAGACTGTCATACCAACCACCAGAAGGACACTGTGTGGGAGATTGGTCTCGTCGGCAAGGCATTGCAGTCGTCCACAGTAGGGGCCATTCTGGGTCTTGTCTAATGATAGTTTCACACCTGAAGGTGAAGAAATCAGGCAAATGAATATTTAAAAAGAAAACTTTATGAAAACATTATTTCAACATCTATGCATACATAATATATTGACTGACATCTTGCCGTCTTGATAGACTATAGTATGTACAATCGTGCTGTACCTCTCCATAACACAAAGCCTGGGCCGAGTGTAGAGACCAAATATTGCCCCTGCTGCTGCATAATACCTCTCAAGGCCTGGCTAGTTTACGCCAGAGGAAAGGTAACAACAACACGTCTGGAACTAGACAAGCTGCAGAAGCTGCCTGATCAGCAAAGCAATGCTCTAACTGTTTATTCCAGACCAGTTACCGACCATGGCTTAAGGCCGTGGTTGCCCTGCCATGACATTTAGTCGTTAGGTTGCATTTCCTCTCACTAGTGTAAGGCGTGTTCCATCATCCCTCCAAATTGCGCTCCTCCGCCTGAAACCGCTGGCACAATGTGGGGTGTTGGGTTTGGTGAGCGCCGCCCACATTCGGCGCTAACAGGAAGCAGGTAGTTCTGTCAAATGTCAAACGGCAGCTCAGTCATATCTGACTAAGACCTGACTTTGATATACTTAATTATATCAACACTTTTTGCAATGGCAAACTACTGACCGGGAACACATATAGAAAATAGCAAACAGCTAATATATGCTAGGGTTGATTGCAACGTTCTATACGATTAGCTTTTATGTGTTGTGGGGATTTGCTCATGCCCGGTTATGAAATAGATTTGAAGAAAACAGGCGGGGAAAGACTTTTACAACGTTTTGTTGGCGTGAAAATATCTGCATATTAATACTTTAGAGATAGCAACGATAAGGTCAAGGATTCCAGATACTGCTGCTGATCGTCTACTAGCCACTGGAGGGTATAATCGGACAATCCATGGATGTTATTAGCATGTGATCATGAATGCGACAATCTTCTTTCCTGGTGTCTAGTGTATGAATTAAGGAAGGTCAAAGGCAAAGGGGCACTTAGGTCTTTCAAGTATGACAGAACATCGGCGTGCCGTAGATAGAAGACATTGGCGGGAGTATCGAGGGCAAAGTTTTCCGTCTCCATGGTGACCGCAGAGGTGGAACCACATGATGAGAACAGGGTGGTGGTAAAAATATAGTGACAAGTATAGAGGTTGTGTATGAGATCACAGATGCGTCTTCAAAGTATACGCCGCAAACTGTCAAGGTGGGGAATTGACAGCAGATCATAGATAAGTTTGAAGGAGATAAGGCGTAAGGCTAGTTATTTTGTACACCTCAAAACTTGTATACATACATATCCTCTACACATATGCTCTCCCAGTTATATTCTCATACCTCACACACGTTCTCTATCAGACCCACACTCCTTGTGGGAGTGAGGGTGTCTCACTCCATTAGACGATCCTGCTACAGTCTCAGGGTGTTTGTTGTAATGGGAAATATGCATGCTCTTACAAATCTAAGTTTCGTTGTTCTATCTGTCCCCCTAAACAAATTTATTAAGTTCTTTTAATTTTTGAAGAGCAATATATATTCTTCTTTTAATTTCCTTCATTTTGTCACCATTGTTGGTAATTAAAGACCCAACATATTCGACATTTTCCACCACCTCAAATTTTTCCTCATTAATATATATTTCGTTCTCATAATAGTTTTATTTTCATGTACTATCTTTGGTTTTGCTATGTTAAGATGTAATTTGTGATTTTCGCTATTCTTTTGGGTTGTGGCAATTAGTTGTTCTATACCATTCTGTGATGTGGATGGTAATACTGTATTACCTCTGGTATTTCATGACCACCGATATTTATGGCATCATATTGTTCCCTATTTATATCATTTATGACATTTCTCACTATATGTTCATCGTACAGGTTAAATAATAGGAAACATGAGTATAGGTTTGCATTAAATGCGCTACACTTCTCTATTATTAAACGCATGTTGAGTATGTGATCTCTTTTTCCTCTTCGTTGTCTACATCCAGCTTAAACCACGGTAATCTCTTCTTCCAATTTCTTACGAAGTATTCCCATTGTGATTTTTAGTAGAAGTTCACTTGCATGACTGATAAGGGCAACAGTTCTATATCAGCATCTGGTAATTTCGTTAATTGGGTATAGTCCGGAGCTGCTCACAATATTTTATAGCCAGCTTGTGAGGCTAGAGCACATGTAAAATGAGACCATGCTAATTATTCTGGCCTGTACAAGGAATACGCTTAGTGTACCCAGAATATATACGTTTGCCTTCATAGTGCATGGTTCAGCATGCTTCAGTTCCAGGCTGTATCCTAGGGTCGCAGCAGACAGGTAGCACCCCCAGCTTTACATGCGATCAAAGAGCATAGATGGAAAAGAGAGATATTGGGATGTGCACACTGTAGACAGGCCATCAAGTATGTTGTATTAATAGGATGGCACCTGCAGAGAATGGGTCAAGTGCTAAGTAACAATAAATTATTGAATAAAGTTACAATTACATTGTCCAAAGGCTGTCGACAGCTGTTAGAAAGTTACGCCGACAATAGTTTACATTAGTGCAATCGGACGAGGGCTTGATGCTTGCACTAGAATATATCAATCTGCCCGAGTGACAGTTAAGTATCAGCCCAGTGAGACAGACACTGTATTTGTGGACCTGCGTAGACTGCAGGTTGACGTCAGTAGTATGTTCTTTATAGGGCGTTGCTATCAACAACAGCATTTATTGGCTGTTTGTGATTTAATGGGCCAAATTAGTTCAGTAGTTTGCCGTTACTTTCTCAACGGCCGACGCCTCATACCATCATAAATATCGCAGAGCGGCCTGCTTCAATCTGTCCACCACTAACTTGAACCCTCGACTCGGTATGTTGGGGAGTTATAAATATGCGAGCTGACTATCCCGTAAGCCACAGTACCGGAACAATTACAGGTAGATTGCCTAGATATATGGATATACAGAATAATATGTCGCATTTCATAGAAACTAAATCAATAGATACCCTAGCGATGTGGACATACAGAAGATTGTGTCGCATTTCATGGAAACACAGTCAACTACAGAGGTTCTAGTTAACTTCGGAATGGAATGAGAGAGGATACAAGATATTAAAAAAAAAAAAAAAAAGAGGCACGAGCAATATTTCGGCCAAATTAAATGACATATGGCTCTTATAAAAACCATACTGGAGGGTTAGTTAGTTAGTTAGTCTTCCAAGGTAGCCTTATCTGCAAGCCTGTCAGTCTGCTCATTTAATTGTACACCCGCATGACCTGGCACGAAAATGAAACTAAGCTTTGCCAACCGAGACCTCTCAAGAGACAGCAACCACTCTCTCCGGACCCACCCCATCTCTATCGTCCTGAGTATACTCATTAAGTCAATAAGGAAACATGCCCGAGTGAATGTCTGTGTCTTGAGCCATGTTATGTCTTTACTGATAGTTAGTTAGTTAGGAAGTTAGTTAGTTAGTTAGTTAGTTAGTTAGTTAGTTAGTTAGTTAGTTAGTTAGTTAGTTAGTTAGTTAGTTAGTAAGTCGACAGATCATCCTCATTGCACATCGAACCATTCAGTCCATAAGTGCTCGGATCCCCTCCTCAGCAAATCCCGCAGCGTGTAGCGGCTAACGACACCAGTTTTGTGTTGGTTTATCAATCTTATTTGGCTTCCTGCGTAGTGTTCTTGTTTGGCAACACCTCTTTTAATTTGCAGTTCTCGCAGTCTGACCATGGTTGTAGATTCACAGTCATCACTTGGTTCTCGCAACAGTTTTACTTCTTGTAGAGCATTCTGAATGTCAGCCTGGTCCATGGCGCGTCCGCCCTCCACGGTAGCCTTACCTGCGAGTTTGTCAGCCCCCTCATTTCCTTGTACTCCCGCATGCCCTGGCACGAAGATGAAACTAATCTTTGCCGGCTTAGACCGCTACAGAGACAGCAACCACTCTCTGCGGATTCACCGCATCGCTATCCTCTTGAGCATGCTCATTGAGTCGCTAAGGAAACATGCCCTAGTGAATGTCTGGTTCGTGAGCCATGTTATTGCTTTACTTACTGCCATGACTTCCATAGTCAGGCTACTTGTGATCTCAACAAAAGCACCAGTGTCCTCCTTCACAATTCTCCCTCCGGCCTGAGCCGTAAAGGCCCATGATACTGGAGGTTAAGGTTTAAGGCGAGCGAGCAAGAGGTAGACAACGATACAAGAGGACCGATAACATCAAGATACGGACAAACAGCAGTCTGAACAGAATGTATAATCTAAGCGAGAGAGAGAAATAGAGAGAGAGTGAGAGAGAGAGAGAGAGAGAGAGAGAGAGAGAGAGAGAGAGAGAGAGAGAGAGAGAGAGAGAGAGAGAGTGTGATTTATTGCAGCCAACGTTCATTGTGGAAACGGCGCTTAACTGAACATCGCTAAATTGTCTTAATTTGTATACTTACTGCCTATACCAACGGCAAACCACACCAGTATCGACAGAAGTTGACTTGCAAAAGTACACAGCATGCCAACACTATATTTCACTGAGAAATATACAACTTAAGAAAAAGATATGTCTAATGGTTAAGGGTCCTTATTTATAGTTTTCTTTCAGTGAAAAAGAATGTCTTAATGTATATAAGAGTAAGATGTAATAAGAACAAGGCTAGTGGTCGTGGTTTTGTTATCTGTAATCTGTTCACGACCAGGACGTTTCCAAATGCCATAAATGGGGTCGTCGTCCGTTTTGTCTTTACATAAAAAAGTACATATTATATGAAGTTGGGTTCATCTCAAGGCAGTGAAGTTTATATTTTGCTTCTAATTTCCAGTCTGTCTCTTTAGACCTCTGTCTGTCTGATTATATATATGTCTCTCTGTATATTTGTCTTTCAGTCGCTATATCTGTTTGTATAGATCTATGTCTGTCTCTCTGTCAGTCTTCCTAATAATTCACATACCCATCAATCCATCCACGTATTCATCCATCCATACATCCATCTATAAATCCATCCATCCAAACATACATCCGTGTATGTATGTATGTATGTATGTATGTATGTATGTATGTATGTATGTATGTATGTATGTATGTATGTATGTATGTATGTATGTATGTATGTATGTATGTATGCATGCATGCATGCATGCATGCATGCATGCATGCATGCATGTATGTATGTATGTATGTATGTATGTATGTATGTATGTATGTATGTATGTATGTATGTATGTATGTATGTATGTATGCATGTATGAATGTATGTATGTATGTATGTATGTATGTATGCATGTATGTATGTATGCATGTATGCATGTATGTATGTATGTGTGTGTGTGTGTGTTAGTTAGTTAGTGTGTGTGTATGTATTTATGTATGTACGTATGTATGTATGTATGTATGTATGTATGTATGTATGTATGTATGTATGTATGTATGTATGTATGTATGTATGTATGTATGTATGTATGCATGAATGTATGTATGTATGTATGTATGTATGTATGTATGTATGTATGTATGTATGTATGTATGCATGTATGCATGTATGCATGTATGCATGTATGAATGTATGCATGTATGCATGTATGAATGTATGTATGTATGTATGTATGTATGTATGTATGCATGTGTGCATGTATGTATGTATGTGTATGTATGTATGTATGTATGTGTGAGTGTGTGCATGTATGTATGTATGTATGTATGTATGTATGTATGTATGTATTATGTATTTATGTATGTATGTATGTATGTATGTATGTATGTATGTATGCATGTATGCATGTATGCATGTATGCATGTATGTATGTGTGTGTATGTATGTATGTATGTATGTATGTATGTATGTATGTATGTATGTATGTATGTATGTATGTATGTATGTATGTATGTATGCATGTATGCATGTATGCATGTATGAATGTATGTATGTATGTATGCATGTATGCATGTATGTATGTATGTGTGTGTGTGTGTATGTATTTATGTATGTACGTATGTATGTATGTATGTATGTATGTATGTATGTATGTATGTATGCATGTATGCATGTATGCATGTATGCATGTATGCATGTATGCATGTATGCATGTATGCATGTATGCATGTATGCATGTATGCATGTATGCATGTATGCATGTATGCATGTATGCATGTATGCATGTATGCATGTATGCATGTATGCATGTATGCATGTATGCATGTATGCATGTATGCATGTATGCATGTATGCATGTATGCATGTATGCATGTATGCATGTATGCATGTATGCATGTATGCATGTATGCATGTATGCATGTATGCATGTATGCATGTATGCATGTATGCATGTATGCATGTATGCATGTATGCATGTATGCATGTATGCATGTATGCATGTATGCATGTATGCATGTATGCATGTATGCATGTATGCATGTATGCATGTATGCATGTATGCATGTATGCATGTATGCATGTATGCATGTATGCATGTATGCATGTATGCATGTATGCATGTATGCATGTATGCATGTATGCATGTATGTATGCATGCATGCATGTATGTATGTATGTATGTATGTATGTATGCATGCATGCATGCATGCATGCATGCATCCATGCATGTATGTATGTATGTATGTATGTATGTATGTATGTATGTATGTATGTATGTATGTATGTATGTATGTATGTATGTATGTATGTATGTATGCATGTATGCATGTATGCATGTATGAATGTATGTATGTATGTATGTATGTATGCATGTATGCATGTATGTATGTATGTATGTATGTATGTATGTATGTATGTATGTATGTATGTATGTATGTATGTATGTATGTATGTATGTATGTATGTATGTATGTATGTATGTATGTCAGTGGTATCCAAGAAGACCTCACAGTCATGGATTAGTTCTCAACTCTAAAAAATCCTAACACAACAATCCTAGCATTTCTGGATATATCAGCTCGCCCCTAATACATGGTTTATTGTGATTTGACATTTCTATCTCCTACTGGATGTAAGCACTATATGGCTGGTCTCCCTGTCGTATAGGTTAATGACGTTGTCCGTAATCCCGTATACTCTCATAGGAAACAAGGATGAGCGAAATTCGGAAGTGGATCGCGTCGCGCCGGTTACTTACAGGGGAATGTGAACCGGTCGTTCAGAATGCAGTAACAGCTAATGAACGTAAAATCTTGCCAGGACATCAACAGCAGATGAAACATGCTGGTGTTGACTCCAATGCCTTGAAAAAGGATATGAGGGGGGAAAAAAGCACAATATGCTTTTACAATTATTGGAACTGCAGTAAAGCTATGGACGATTTAACATCATAAAATGACACAAAGTAATGAGGATTCTTTAAATGTGCTCAGTAAAGTTGCATAACTTTGTGTTATTTCATATTGTTTGCAGTATACTTAAAGCAACTTGTGCTAGAATATTTCATTACTCGTGTATGTAACTTTACTGGTCTATTCAGTCATAAAAAAATAAGCAAACCTAATTTTAGGTATGAATGAGTCAACCAGACAATACTGTTTCCACACTCTGTTTAACTATAGTATCTATAAACAACATTAAACTGTATGAATGTTGATGCGACAAATAAAACTACATCATTGCGTTTCAAAAGAGAACTTGTATAGAAGAAGGACAAGAAATTCGAATAAAGTCGTGAAATTAAGTTTTCAGAAAGTTTATTTGTTTCTACTACTTATTACGTGAAATGCCTCACTGACTATTCATGACGAAAATGATACACCATAGATTTCTATATCCGCAGTTATTCATCTTTTCGTTCTACGCGTTTTACCAGGATTGGCCGGCTTCGTGGCTTAGAGGTTATGACTTGTCTCCGTAATCTCGTATACTCTCGTGGGTAACGTGATGACGGTGAGAATCAGCAGTTTTTCGAATCGCATCGGTAACTTACGGGGTATGTGAGCCGGCCGCTTAGAAAGCAATGGCAAACTACTGAGCGTAATCTTGCCAAGAAATCAACATACAGCTGAAAGATGCTGGTGTTGACAGCGATGTCCTGTAAAGGATATGAAAAAAAAAAGCTTAACAATATAATATGTGTTTGTTTTGAAATATGCTGGCACTGTTCAATATTACTTTGTACCCCAAAATATTGTTTTGTAAAACAAATATTTTGGTTTGGGGTTCACATATGTTGCTTTGTAAAACATATAATTTGCCTTGAGGCCCAAATATATTGATATATATACCTTTTGATTTGTGGGTACCAAGGGTAGCGGGGTAGGGGTACACCCTATCAAAGGAGAAGTAAGGTGCCTCCTTCCCTCCGCTAGCCTACGGGACACCCTTGGGCAAGGTGGAGTACCCGTTTTAGCCCCCCCCCCCCCAACAGGGTAACGTGAAGCCATATGAGCAGGTGGTGGATTGGACTTGGGAGCAGCTGACAGATAGTTGTTGGCTATGGTTTCAAGTCGGTGACGGTGGGCAGAGGATCTCTCAGTAGAGACAATGGCTACGGTAATCCGATCAGTATGATCACTGCCAGGAAGGAAGAATGGTAGACTTCCCTCCTTATTGATTCACGGGCAGAGGAGGCTCGTCAGCCTTGGATGGTATCTCTTCTAAGAGAAGGAACTCTAAATCTCAAACCTCTGCTGCCTTGCGGGTATACCCATATGGGAAAGGCTTCGGGAGTAAACCCTGAGGATACATCCGGGGATGGAGTCCCTAAGGCAGTTCCATTTTGTAAACAACATAGTTCTGGCAACTCCTGCGACGGCAACGATGCCAAGTTGCATTGGCTACTGCATTTCCCTTGGTCAACATCGACGACGTGGAGATAGGGAACCTGCTACTGGGCAAAAGCTGATTCTCCGATTTCAATTGCCCAGGCTTGTGCCCTGAAGAGGTCACTTCAGCACCGTGTAAAGCGGTGACACAACACGGGAAGCAGCATTTGCCGGTTATAAGTCTTAATGCTCGATTGGCGTAGAGCAAGGCGCCAGGGGCTACTTCCGACGGTGGGAGAAATCATCGTATCTCACCAGACAGCTACCGCTCGCCTAAGCTGGGCATCTCCCAGTCAATAAGGTTTTGTCTCGCCACGGTTCATCTGCTCCTGAGGGTGTGTGGAGCTTAGGGGAAAATCCTGACACATGGACCGCAATCTATACACCTAGCAACAAGAAAAAAAAACCGGCCTAAGGATGGGAACATGGAACGTAAGAACCATGACCCCTGGCATCTCAGACGATCTAAATGAGATTGTGGATGCCCGCAAAACTGCAGTGATAAACAACGAACTACTAAGACTGGGGATAGACATTGTCGCCCTGCACGAGACCAGACTCCAAGAATCTGGAAGCATCAAGGAGAGGGACTTCACTTTCTACTGGCATGGCAAGCCGTGCGGAGAGACCAGGGAGCATGGAGTTGGCTTCGCTATCAGAAACAAGCTGCTTAATTCCATCATACCACCAGGTGATGGCACTGAATAAATACTGAAGCTCCAACTTCAGACAGAGGCAGGCCCTGTTAGTATTATAAGATTTTACGCCCCAACACTAACTGCAGCATCAGAATCTAAAGACAAGTTCTATGACGACCTTAGCAAAGAAGTCAGTGAAACACCAGAGAAACAACATCTTTTTATCCTGGGGGATTTCAATGTCAGGGATGGCTCCGACCACAAATCTTGGCCTTCATGTCTAGGACAGTTAGGCATTGGGAAGATCAATGACAATGGACAACGTCTCTCGGAATTCTGCAGCCACCATAATCTGTGCGTGACCAACACCTTCTTTGACACGAAACCTCAACACAAGGTGTCATGAACGCACCTCAGATCAAAGAACTGGCACCAGCTCGACCTGGTGGTCACTAAGCGCAGCAACCTCGGCAATGTATGGCTGACTCACAGCTATCATAGTGCTGACTGCGACACCGACCATTCACTCGTCTCCAGCAAGGTGAAGATAAAGCCCAAGAGAATCTACAGAAGCCGAACAGAAGGAAGACCACGCATTGACACCAGTGGCACCCAAAATAAAGAGAAGGTCAACAGATTCATGCAGGATCTAGCGGATACTCAGCCTGGCCCCACAAACGGAAATTCCACAGACACATGGAGTCATTTTCGCGACACCATCTACAATACAGCACTATCAGCATTTGGCAAGAAGCAAACTAAGTCAACCGACTGGTTTGAAGCACACTCTGAAGAGATGCTCCCAGTCCTGGAGAAAAAGAGACATGCATTCTCAATGTATAAAACATAACCTTCAGAGAAAACACTGCAGACATTGCGAACGGCCAGAAATAGAGTACAACAGATGGCAAGAAGATGTGCGAACATGTACTGGCTACAGCTCTCTGCTCATATTCAAACTTGTGCAGACACTGGAAATTTAAGTGGAATGTACGAGGGCATCAAGCAAGCTGTCGGTCCATCAAAAAATAAGATGGCCGCTTTACGATCAACTGAAGGGGTAATCATAAAAGATCGAGCGAAACAAATGGATCGCTGGGTAGAACACTACTCAGAGCTATACTCAGGGGATAACACTGTCAGCGAAGAAGCTCTTGAAGCCATCGATCAACAGTCTGCCATGCATGCTGTGGATAACGAACCTTGCCTCACAGAAATCAGCGAAGCACTAGACCCTCTCAAATCCGGCAAGGCACCTGGAAAAGATAGTATTCCACCTGAAATTTTAAAATGTAGCAAAGAAACAATCATCCCAGAACTGTATGTATTATTTCAGCTCTGCTGGAGAGAAAAATCAATACCACAAGATATGAAAGACGCAAACATCGTTAGCCTTTATAAAAACAAAGGCGACTGAAGCGACTGCAACAACTATTGCGGCATTTCCCTACTCAACATTACAGGCAAGATGTTTGCCAGAGTAATCCTTAAAAGATTACACATTCTTGCTGAAAGAATCTACCCCGAATCGCAGTGCGGATTTAGACCCAACAGGTCCACCATCGATATGATTTTCTCACTCCGGCAACTCTAAGAGAAGTGCAGAG
Source organism: Cepaea nemoralis (assembly GCA_014155875.1). Lineage (NCBI taxonomy): Eukaryota > Metazoa > Mollusca > Gastropoda > Stylommatophora > Helicidae > Cepaea > Cepaea nemoralis. The sequence goes on along the minus strand of JACEFZ010003766.1, from coordinate 37,063 downwards.
AACAGAGGAAGCCATTATATATTGCCTTCATTGACCTCACAAAGGCATTTGACCTCGTGAGCAGAAGCGGCCTTTTTAAGGTCCTTGAAAATGTTGGATGTCCACCCACCCTTCTTAGTCTCGTGAAATCATTCCACGAAAACATGCAGAGGACCATTTTATTTGACGGCTCAACATCCCAGACATTCAGCATCAGCAGCGGAGTAAAGCAGGGCTGCGTGCTTGCTCCTACACTCTTTGGTATCTTCTTCGCTGTTCTCTTAAGGCAGGCATTTGGGACTGCCACTGAAGGCATATAAATCCACAAAAGATCTGATGGCAAACCTTTTAACCCATCAAGACTCAAGGCAAAGACCAAAATAAGATCAAGATACTTAAGAGAACTACTTTTTGCAGATGATGCAGCACTGACTACTCATACAGCAGAAGATCTCTATCACGATGTTCTTGATGATAAGTGCGTGATATGGTCGTTGTCTCGGTAACGAATCTCCTGGTGTGTCAATTGAGCTATCTAACTGTCTTACAATATAACTCACCCCCGCAGTGCACATTCACCAGTCATTAAACAAGATTGCGTTGGCGTACATAATCCTTTATTGCAGAAAGAACAAGGACAAACGGAACACAACTCTATATCTAGAAACAATATAATCCATAGAATATAAATATCCTTCTCACAACTTAACATGCACACATCACTGTCTTCTCACGGCCTTATGAATCTCCCATTCATAAACCTGTTATCCAGCTACTATCCACAGCTGGACCTCACACATCACAACCCACACACTGGGTCTAGTCTCCGCTAGCTATCCAACCCACTTTGGGTTCAGGCCTCCACTCACTATAAAACCCACCCTGGGTTCAGGCCTCCATTAGCTATCCAACCCCCACTGGGTTTTAGGCCTGCATTCAAAACTCGGAGAACAACACAGGACGGAGATCTATATCTAACTCTGCTCCTTCTCCTTAGACTACCGACCCGCTCGGTCTCTAAACATCAACTGTCTCAAGCGACCCGACTCTTAGCCGGTCTCAGCTTCAACTCTCTAGTCAATGTTTTTCCACTGTCTTTTAACCCTGCTGTGTAGCCCCTCCCTGGGCTCCCCACAACATTACACCCCAGCCTAAAACTGTCTCTCTCCCCATCCATCCTGGGGGTCTCCACTCACCCTCACCATTATTTCTCATGGCTGGTTGTTTTTCTCGTAGTCTCGCTACACAGGTCACTCACCTCAATGTCAATGACCCAGGCATATGTCATTACACCCCTCTTAAAAGAAAACTTCGTTTTCAAACGTTGGGAGCATAATACTTATGACCCAGATATAATGCCTGGGTAGCCCTAAGTATGACTACATTTCACTCTAGCTAACACACTAAATAATGCATCGAATGCTCATAGTACACTCCCATATTCCCCACACATCAATACCAACAACTTTCCATCTTGTGTACCAATACATGACTAGTATCTCACATAATAATAATAAACATATCATAGGGAACATAATATCTGCGTACCTGCAAGTTTACTAACATCCTCAAGAAGACAAAACCTATTTGTGTCTTGACCCTGTATCAGGTGGTTCTTTTCTTGCATCAAACCTCCATGTATTTCTGTCGATGATGTATCTACCGTTTTTGTACCCATTACTCATGGTGCCCATATATTTACCTGTCAGCAACTTGCTTGCGACAGGTCTTTCAGGACTCCCATACTTTTGCACCACACGAAATAATAACTCGTATCATTTGCAAAAGGAATACAATTTATTTAGAGCTGGCGATACACAAGCTCTGCGAGCGGAATACTTCATTGACATTAAACAACATGGTACGTTACATAGTAGCAATGAAGAGGTGATAATGATACTATTAATCACTGAATGAAATCTAAAGCCTAACAATCACTATTGTCTATAAACTTATAGCATTCGTAAGGAACACGTCTTCTCTCTAGTCGTCTCAGTCCTGGTCTGTCCTCACGCTACTAATTGCGTGTTCAAACACGGACGTTGGATCCTCCGTGCGCTGGCGAGTCTTGCGTGCATAGTGTCCAGTTAACTCGAGTAACCTGGTACTCCACGGTTACTCGTAGAGGCGAGTTTCCCAATGTCTTGGGGAAACCCTCGCTCACTTGTACTCAATGCTCCCTTGGTTGACACAAGTGTGTCCCGTTGTGAAGCTATTTATAGCGCTGGTGTCTCTCCTGTCTGGTGTCCTCTAATAGACTCTGTCTTAGCTCTATTACTTATATTCTTAACTCTCTAAACTCTTATTGGGATTTTTGACATATATGCTATCCCTAACCCTGGGTCAGTGATGTCGCGAACATTCTTTTGGTCTGACTCAACTCTCCTATCTGCATATTGCACCGTTACACTGGAGTCTCTGTTTAGTCTGAACTCTTTATTCAATCTTGGCCCATATCCATGGCACCCTGCTCTCTGCTGCATACGTCTTATACTTATGTGCCCTGCACATGCACTATCCTGAGCTGATCTAGTATCTCGGTCACTACGTCCTACGGGTACTACTCCTTGCCCACATGCAGTTCCGCCATCTGAAAACCTGCGAGTGAGAACATTATTCTTCCTTCCAAAGCACCATCTACCCTTCTTTGATTGCCTATGTCTCACTTTACCACACCCTTGGAAACATTTGTCGAGAGTAGTATCTAGTCTCTGGGATTCCCTACAACTATATTTGAGATCCATTCTCACCTGCTCAGCTGTCCTATCCTTGTCCTCTGTGTCTCCTTCAAGTGCCTCTTCTTGTTCAGTTATACACTCTAATTTAGGTTTTCTTTTGGTACCTACCACGCTACTACTTAAACTATGTTTCTGGTCCCAATAAACTACTTCTTCTTCTGTACAATCTTTAACTCCTGGCACGTTTCCTATGATCAAATCTGCCACTTGTGAGTCTAGAACACACGCTACCACTCTTCCTGTGATATATGGTGTTTTTACTGCTATCACGGCTAATGGGTAGAATTCTACTGTCCCATTAAATGTTATGCATCTAGTCTTTTCCCCTGTGTACTCCGAGGGGTACTTTTTCTAACTCCGATAGACGTACGCACGGAATCTCTAATTTTTAATGCTGGCCTATCATTAACGAAACCATGGTGCATCTTCATGCTTCCACCTGCATGGACTGCTGATCCTGCTTTCACTGTATGACCACACACTAAGACTGGCTGACCGTCTTTTTTCAAAAAGAGGTTTGCACCCACTACAATCTTCATTGTTGATAGTCTCAATCACTTGTGCTGCATTATAATGCTCCGTTTCCCTCATCGTACAATGATAGCTGACATGCCCCTTCTTTCCACATTTGAAACAGATGATCTCCTTCCTTGCGTTACTTGTTGGCTCACTGGATGGTTGTGCATCACACTGTGCTGCCTTGTGTCTCCAGGTCCCACAATTCCATCATCCGGCATAACTATTTGGACGTCTCTGGAAATTCCCCCTTTTGTATGGGTACCGTCCTGCTGTGCCAAAATGGTTGCCACGGAAACCATTATCTTGAGACTCTTGTTGTTCATACTTCTGTGCTGAATCCACACTTTTCGATCTTGGTCTAATAACTGGATTCTAGTCCTGTTTAGTGTACGCTGCACAGACTATTTCCTCATCTCATTGTCTACCAATAGAACTGTTTGGATGTGCAGTCATGTAGTTTTGCCCTAACTGTGACATTGTGTCTATGTCCTTTGGCTTACGTTCCTCAAAGAAAGCTACTAAGTTTGTATTGCATGCATGATAAACCTTGTCTCTTAACACTAAATCCACTAATTATTAAAATCTTTTCCTACCTCTGCAAGCTCCATCCATTTGTTAAATGTATTCTTTACTGTGTTAACAAAATCTGTGAAATCTTGATTTGTCTCTGGCCCTAACTGTCTAAACGTTGTTCTATATCCATGCTCAGTTAGTTGGAACTTTGTAAGCAGACGTTGACGCAAAATAGTGTAGTTGTTTCTTTCGTCCACAGGTAAATTAAACATTGTATTTAGTGCCTTACCCGTTAGAAACTCGCCAAGTCGCATCGCATACTCTCCCTCTGGAATACCTAACACTTTCGCTGATGCTTCGAATCATCCCAGATAAAATTCAAGATGGTCCCGGTCTGTAAAATATGGCAGTTTTAATCTCTGTGACGACTGCGAAGGTCTTCTGCTTTCTTCACTTTGACCCTTAGATGCAAATTCTAACATTTTATAGCAATTTCCGCTTCCATCTTAATCTTCTCTTTTTCAATTTCCATTTTCATATGTGTGTGTCTCTCTCTCTCTCTTCCTGTAGACGCTTGGCTTCCATTCCAGCCTGTCTTTGTTCTCTCTCAGCTAACTTTTCTTCCTGTAGGCGTTTGGCCTCGAGTTCTGCCTGTCTCTGTTCTCTTTCAGCTTGTCTTTGTTCTCTTTCAGCCTGTTTTTGTTCTTTTGCTTCTGCATACTCCTGTAACTCTTTTCCCTTCAGGCCTAACAGTTCACCTGCTTCAATATATTCCATTAAAGTAGGCATCTTGTACTTGTGGACAAGTTGCTGTTTGCCAGCCAACTATCAATATAAAGACTCTGCTGCTAGTCTTTGTGTAACTTCCCTAAGTACACCTCCACTCAGACTGTACGTAAATTCCTAGTACTAATAATGTCACCCTGTACTCACACCGTCAATCTATAATCACTAGGTAGTGAGGGGGGAATATTACCTATACTCCCTCGTATATATCCCAAATAGCTGTAGAAAATTTCTGGAAATATTGTTAAACATACATATAAATACATATACAAACGAATGAATGATCCACACTAAGTGATTTCTATAAACGCTAGACGCACAAGCTGAGTACACGGAGACGGTGATCACAAAGAAATAAACCACAGTAACATCCACAAGCTTGTGTGAAACGGCCACAGTGCGCGTAATATATGTAAACTGACACCGACCACTAGACAGTAGAAATGACTAAAGATCACAATAATAACATATATCCGAACACAACAAATATCATATGTAAATATAATGAAAAGAAAGAAAAAAAAAATATAGCATCAAAATATACACAGATCTGACGTCAGACAACACGGCTCTAGATATTGATTAGGACACCAATGTAAATGCACGACACACTAACTTTTTTAGCGTTTTCCTAACAAAAAATATCACCAGAAATACCCACGTTTTGCAAGGCCTATCCTGATTTAGATAGAGATCGCAAAAAGTGCCTATCCAACAACTACATGTAATAACACACACACACACACACACATATATATATATATATATATATATATATATTATATATATATATATATATATATATATATATATATATATATATATATATATATATATATATATAAGTACACAAACGATAACGACAGTTAAAACGATGAGAGCAAACAAAATGTACAGATGGTTGGCTGACAAATATGTGCTTATTAATTAGTCGCCAAAAGTTCTTAATTTGCTGTTAATAGTTTTTCACAATAGGCTGGAAGTGTCTGTTGGTTAAAATTCCGAAATGTCTACGACGTCAAATTCCAAAACGACCCATTGATTTGTTGCGTGGTGACTGAATTTCATGTGGTGATCACAAGTTCCAACCGTCGAGAAAAATTGAAGGTGATAGTAGTTATCCAAAATGTTCTGTCTCGACACAGTCCGTAACGTTATTGTGCTTTCTCTGGACGTGGTGACACCAAAGTAATAATCCAAACGTCTTTTTACCTTCGTTGCGGAGATGGCGCTTTGCTGTATCATAAATGTGAAAGATTTCCGTTTACCAGACAAGATTCACAAACAACAAAAAATGGCAGCAAATGTTCAGCGCTTTAAATTGTATATATAAATCCTTATTGGCAAAGAAATACGTCCACTGTTGCGATGACGACACGTGATAGTCTATTGTAGAATGTTTGCTCATAACAGGGTAATGATCACAAAGGGATTTCACAAGACGAACATAAAGTCTGGTTTTCGTTCAAAAACACCTTGTTTATCCAGTTCTCCTCTGGAAAATTTTAGTAAATTTCCACCGTATCGGCCTTGACCCTACAGGTCAACCTCAGTCAGTACCTCAGTACTCTGTATCACAATCATAGACACTCAATCTGCCTGTAAACTGACCGGAAACCTTTTCCGTTATCCACAAAGACACCTGTCCTGCCCCAACACGGCTGTGGTAGAGGTACGTCACTACCCCCGTCTGTCACCCTTCCCGGTGAATCAGCGCCTGTCAATTTTCTCTGTTTTACAATTTCTCGTACCTCTCTCCTCCCCGAGAAAGTTTATCGTCGCCTTTCGACCACACAATACGATTGCCTCGACACACACACCTGTCAATATCTTTGAATTTTCAATCCTGTCCTGTCCTACACACACCTAGAACTGACTTCTTCTTGTCGCACACAACTCGCTGTCCACGCGACTTTTTATCTGTGCTGTTTGTGACTAGTGACTAACCCGTCACCATAGCCCCCTCTCTCAGTTGATCTGTGACGTGTCTTCATGCGCGCTGACAGTTTTTCCCGATGTACCGTCTTACACACACACGCACGATATTCTCACCACCTTCTGGATTAATCCTGGTTTTCCGTTAACTGTCTGCTAGCTCGGGTGTTCACTTCGTCTGTATGTGTTAATTACCTGGCGCACACACAAAATAGTTCACATTAACCTCTTGAAGCCACAAAATCCAAATTGTCAAGGGTTTGTTAGTTTGATGGAACGAAGTCACCAGATAATAACTCCTCTCTCAGCGAAGAGCACACAGATAACTCAATATTGCACGATGTTCCTTGACCGAACGCAGTTGTCAGCAAATCTTGACTAAGCGACGAGCTCCTAGATATATCAATATTACACCATTTTCCTTGAACGGACAAGCCTTCCAGATAATACAGACTGACAACAATGTCTATAATGCACTGGGTTTCTTGACCGGACGAGCTCTCAGATAATATCACGAAGTTCTTGATGATAAGTGCGTGATATGGTCGTTGTCTAGGTAACGATGCTCCTGGTGTGTCAATTGAGCTATCTAACTGTCTTACAATATAACTCACCCCCGCAGTGCACATTCACCAGTCATTAAACAAGATTGCGTTGGCGCACATAATCCTTTATTGCAGAAAGAACACGGACAAACGGAACACAACTCTATATCCAGAAACAATATAATCCATAGAATATAAATATCCTCCTCACAACTTAACACGCACGCATCACTGTCTTCTCACGGCCTTATGAATCTCCCATTCATAAACCAGTTATCCAGCTACTATCCACAGCTGGACCTCACACATCACAACCCACACACTGGGTCTAGCCTCCACTAACTATTCAATCCACTCTGGGTTCGGGCCTCCATTAACTATCTAACCCCCATTGGGTTCTAGGCCTGCCTTCACAACTGGGAGAACAATACCACAAAAGATCTGACCCACAGTCAGTCTAAGCTGCCACGTATAAGCCCACCGATCCGCTAGGCGCCACAACATCAACTGTCCTCCAGCGACCCGACTCCTCAGTCGGTCCCAGCTTCCACTACCCAGTCAAAGTCTTCCACTGTCTTTTAACCCTGCTGTGTAGCCCCTCCCTGGGCTCCCCACAACATTACACCCCAGCCTAAAACTGTCTCTCTCCCCATCCACCCTGGGGGTCTCCACTCACCCTCACCATTATTTCTCATGGGTGGTTGTTTTCTCGTAGTCCCGCTACACAGGTCACTCACCTCAATGTCAATGACCCAGGCATATGTCAATCTCCAAAGGCTCATAGATCGTTTTGCAGCCGCCTGCAAAGACTTTGGGCTCACCACTAGCCTACATAAAACGCAGGTGATGGAACAAGATGCTGGTGCGCCTCCGTCAATCAAAATTTCTAATTACGAATTGGAGGTCGTCCACGATTTAGTGTATTTGGGGTCGATAATATCAGATAATCTTTCATTAGAGACAGAAATCGACAGACGCATTGGAAAGGCAGCCACAACATTTTCCAGGCTAGCTAAAAGGGTTTGGGAGAATAATAGACTAACAGAGCGTTCAAAAGCTCATGTATATAAAGCTTGTGTTGTTAGCACACTACTCTATGGGTCTGAATCCTGGACCCTGTACTCAAGACAGGAAAGGAAGTTGAATTCCTTCCACATGAGATGTCTGAGACGTATCCTGGGCATAACATGGAAAGACCACATAACAAACAAACAGGTGCTTGAAAGAGCAGATATTACCACAGTGCACACCCTCCTCAAGCAGAGACGCCTCCGGTGGCTGGGCCACGTATCTCGAATGGAGGATGAACGTATTCCCAAAGATCTCCTTTACGGAGAACTAGCCACAGGAAAGAGGCCAACCGGAAGACCCCAAATACGATATAGGGATGTGTGTAAACAAGATATGAAAACCATTGGAATAGATCCAGACACGTGGGAGAGAGTTGCAACAGACAGATGCTCCTGGAGAAGAGATGTACGAAACGGACTGGTGCTCTATGAGCGCAATATGATCCAGCAAACTGAGGATAGGCGGCACAGGATCAAAGCGCAGTCACTTACTGCGGGACTTGCCTCGTCTTACAGATGCGGAAACTGTGACAGGGATTGTCACTCTCGCATTGGACTATACAGTCACCAGCGGTGCTGCCAGGTACCTCCCAAGCGGCACAACTATATAGTCCTTCAGGACTGAAAGAGGCCTACTACTACTGATTTGTGGTACAAATATTTTGCTTTGTGTAACATCCATGTTGCATTGTGCCCTAGAGACATTACTGCGTGCTCCAGAGTGTAATTTCCTTTTGAGGTTACCTCTATGAGTTAAATTTTAGAATAGCTAATGTCATGTCATTAAGGCCACCGCGACTGCTGAGACCATCAACAGTTCCTTATATTTAAATATTGAGCACAACCCAGTACTGGCAACACTGATCCTATTCTGGTATGAACCTAAGGCCTATCTACGTCAATATGGAAGCACTATACTCGAGTTTCGCTCTCGTTTGAGCTCGTCAGTAGTGCATATCCCTGACCGGATCCGGAAACAGGCCCCGGATCACTGGCGTGTCTAAGTGCCTTAGATATAAGGCGATCATTTGAAATCCGTTGGTGCCGCACCGCGCGTAATTGCGTACGTTGAACATGATCATGTCATAGTCATGTGATAAATACTGATCAATAAAGAAAACAGCACGTGGTTATCGTCCCGTGATTCATTGATTCTGTTTCTGACCGTTGAGAAAATGGCCGGTTTGATCCAAAATCCGTCCAAAGAATCTCAAAGATCGGTGGTTCAGTTTCTTTCATTTGAAGGATGTCGACCAGTGGACATTCATCGAAGAATGCAGGCAGCGCACGGTAACAAATGTGTGTCGAAGACAACAGTGGCAGGCAGGACACGAATGTTTCGGAAAGGACGTCAGTTCACGACATATATTCGACGGCAGGGTCAAGCGCATATTGTTGCAACAGAAAAATCCATCGCTAAAATTGATGAAGCAGTACAGATGAACCGTTGTCGAATCATACGTTCGCTAGGAAAAGAATTTGATGCGTCAATTGGGACAATTCAAAAGGTCGTTCGTAAGAAACTGCAATATCGGAAGGTGTGTTCACATCGGGTACTACGGATGTTGACCGACCACCAAAAAGAGGAACGCATGCGATGGTGTTTGAACCACCTGCTGCGTTACAGAGTGAAGGGTGATGCATTTCTCTTCCGCATAGTAGCAGGCGATGAATCATAGTGTCACCCCTTTGAGCTCAGCAGCGAAAGAGAGAATGGATCATCAAAAGCCAAAAAATTCAAGTTACAGGTTTCCGCTGTTAAGGTTATGCTGAGTGCCTGTTTTAAACATGAAGGGTTATTGTTGGCTGACTTTAAAGAGCCTGGTGTCAACATAAACTCTACCCACTACTTGCAAACACTAGACAAGCTGAAAAAAGCCATCAGTAATATACGACCAGGAATACTTTCTCGTAGCTTGATTTTGTTGCTCGAAAATGCTCGTCCGCATGTCGCAAGATTGTGCAGGAAGCATTAGCGAGGTAGAAGTGGGAAATTCGGCAACATCCAGCCAATAGTACTGATTTGTCACCATGTGATGTTCCTTTGTTCGGACCTCTACAAAAAGCTCTCAAGGCGCAATGATTTCACGCAGATGCAGACGTAATGAACGCGGTAAACACTTGGTTCAGTGAGCAACTACAATCCTTGTTTTAGCGGACGGCATTCGCTGCCTACCTAATCAATGGAATGCTTGCCTGAATATAATTGCATAATTCATTTAAAATGAATGCTTTGTTTAATTCTACCACACCTGATAATGTTTCCTTCATGCTTTCGTAATAGAGCCATTGGAACGGGTTTGAAATTAACGTCCCTAATAGTACAATCAGAGACACTGGTATCAACACCGAAATTAAAGCACCGGATATGCTAATATGATCTCTGTCTCCTCAGAAGACGTTGATGAGTATGAATACTTGCAGTTACAATGGAAACTGTGATGCACTAGAATACTTCGTCGTGTGCAGCAACACTTTCTGCAAGTGTCGTCAAGAATCCCTCAGTTGTAGCCTCGTGGGCATAAATAGGCATGAATTGTGTATTTTAGTGCAACAGACGATCATAATAAAAGAGAATCATGCCCTAGTTGATTATCCGCAGTGTTGTCATTGAATGTGCAACTGGCTATCATCTATATAGAGTATAATGTCTTCCTCGCTTATCCGCGGTGTTGTCTCTGGGCGTGCAATTGGCAATTATCTATAGAGAGTAGACTTCCCTCCTTATTGATTCCCGGGCAGAGGAGGCTCGTCAGCCTTGGTTGGTATCTCTTCTAAGAGAGGGAACTCTAAATCTCAAACCTCCGCTGCCTTGCAGGTATACCCATATGGGAAAGGCTTCGGGAGTAAACCCTGAGGACAAATCCGGAGATGGAGTCCATAAGGCAGTTCCATGATTGTAAACAACATAGTTCTGGCAACTCCTGCGACGGCCCGATGCCAAGTTGCATTGGCTACTGCCTTTCCCTTGGTCAACATCGGCGACGTGGAGAGTGGGAACTTGCTACTGGGCAACAGCTGGTTCTCCGATTTCCATTGCCTTGGCTTGTGCCCTGAAGAGGTCACTTCAGCACCGCGTACAGCGATGACACAACACGGTAAGCAGCATTTGCCGGTTATAAGTCTTAATGCTCGATTGGCGTAGAGCAAGGCGCCAGGGGCTACTTCCGACGGTGGGAGAGATCATCGTATCTCACTAGACAGCTACAGCCCGCCTGAGCTGGGCAGCCCCCCAGTCAAAAAGGTGTTGTCTCGCCACGGTTCATCTGCTCCTGAGGGTTTGTGGAGCTTAGGGGAAAATCCTGACACATGGACCGCAATCTATACACCTAGCAACAAGGAAAAAAAAACAACCGGCCCTAAGGCTGGGAACATGGAACGTAAGAACCATGACCCCTGGCATCTCAGACGATCTAAACGAGATTGTGGATGCCCGCAAAACTGCAGTGATAAACAACGAACTACTAAGACTGGGGATAGACATTGTTGTTCTGCAAGAGACCAGACTCCAAGAATCTGGAAGCATCAAGGAGAGGGACTTCACTTTCTACTGGAATGGCAAGCCGTGCGGAGAGACCAGGGAGCATGGAGTTGGCTTCGCTATCAGAAACAAGCTGCTTAATTCCATCATACCACCAAGTGATAGCACTGAAAGAATACTGAAGCTCCAACTCCAGACAGAGGCAGGCCCAGTTAGTATTATAAGCGTTTACGCCCCAACACTAACTGCAGCATCAGAATCTAAAGACAAGTTCTATGATGATCTTAGCAAAGAAGTCAGTGAAATACCAAAGAAACAACATCTTTTTATCCTGGGGGATTTCAATGCCAGGGTTGGCTCCGACCACAGATCGTGGCCTTCATGTCTAGGACAGTTTGGCATTGGGAAGATCAATGACGATGGACAACGTCTCTTGGAATTCTGCAGCCACCATAATCAGTGCGTGACCAACACCTTCTTTGACACGAAACCTCAACACAAGGTGTCATGGAGGCACCCCAGATCAAAGAACTGGCATCAACTCGACCTGGTGCTCACTAAACGCAGCAACCTCCGGCAATGTACGGCTGACTCGCAGCTATCATAGTGCTGACTGCGACACCGACCATTCACTCGTCTCCAGCAAGGTGAAGATAAAGTCCAAGAGAATCTAGAGAAGCCGAAACAGAAGAAAGACCACGCATTGACACCAGCGGCACCCGAAAATAAAGAGAAGGTCAACAAATTCATGCAGGCTCTAGCGGATACTCTGCCTGGCCCCACAAACGGAAATTCCACAGACAGATGGAGTCATTTTCGCGACACCATCTACAATACAGCACTATCAACATTTGGCTAGAAGCAAACTAAGTCAACCGACTGGTTTGAAGCACACTCTGAAGAGATGCTCCCAGTCCTGGAGATAAAGAGACATGCATTATCATTGTATTAAACATCACCTTCAGAGAAAACACTGCAGGCATTGCGAACGGCCAGAAATAGAGTACAACAGATGGCAAGAAGATGTGCGAACAGGTACTGGCTATAGCTCTCTGCTCAAATTCACACTTGTGCAGACACTGGAAATATAAGAGGAATGTACGAGGGCATCAAGCAAGCTGTCGGTCCATCAAAAAATAAGATGGCCCCTTTACGATCAACTGAGGGGGTAATCATAAAAGATCGAGCGAAACAAATGGATCGCTGGGTAGAACACTACTCAGAGCTATACTCAGTGGATAACACTGTCAGCGAAGAAGCTCTGGAAGCCATCGATCAACAGTCCGCCATGCATACCCTGGATAACGAACCTTGCCTCACAGAAATCAGCGAAGTACTAGACTCTCTCAAATCCGGCAAGGCACCGTGAAAGATAGTATTCCACCTGAATTTAAATGTAGCAAAGAAAGCAATCATCCCAGAACTGTATGCAATATTTCAGCTCTGCTGGAATAGAAAAATCAATACCACAAGATAGTGAAAGACGCAATCATCGTTACCCTTTATAAAAACAAAGGCGACAGAAGCGACTGCAACAACTATCGCGGCATTTCCTACTCAGCATTACAGGCAAGAATTTTGCCAGAGTAATCCTTAAAAGATTACACATTCTTGCTGAAAGAATCTACCCCGAATCGCAGTGCGGATTTAGACCCAAACAGGTCCACCATCGATATGATTTTCTCACTCCGGCAGCTCCAAGAGAAGTGCAGAGAACAGAGGAAGCCATTATATATTGCCTTCATCGACCTCACAAAGGCATTTGACCTCGTGAGCAGAAAGCGGCCTTTTTAAGGTCCTTGAAAAGGTTGGATGTCCACCCACCCTTCTTAGTCTCGTGAAATCATTCCACGAAAACATGCAGGGGACCATTTTATTTGACGGCTCAACATCCAGTCATTCAGCATCAGCAGCGGAGTAAAGCAGGGCTGCGTGCTTGCTCCTACACTCTTTGGTATCTTCTTCGCTGTTCTCTTAAGGCAGGCATTTGGGACTGCCACTGAAGTCATATACATCCACACAAGATCTGATGGCAAACTTTTTAACCCATCAAGACTCAAGGCAAAGACCAAAATAAGATCAAGATGCGTAAGAGAACTACTTTTTGCAGATGATGCAGCACTGACTACTCATACAGCAGAACATCTCCAAAGGCTCATAGATCGTTTTGCAGCCGCCTGCAACGACTTTGGGCTCACCATTAGCCTAAATAAAACACAGGTGATGGAACAAGATGCTGGTGCGCCTCCGTCAATCAAAATTCTAATTACGAATTGAAGGTCGTCCACGAGTTTGTGTATTTGGGGTCGACAATATCAGATATTCTTTCATTAGAGACATAAATCGACAGACGCATTGGAAAGGCAGCCACAACATTTTCCAGGCTAGCTAAAAGAGTTACGGTAGAATAATAGACTAGCAGAGCGTACAAAAGCTCAAGTATATAAAGCTTGTTGTTGTTAGCACACTACTCTATGGGTCTGAATCCTGGACCCTGTACTCAAGACAGGAAAGGAAGTTGAATTCCTTCCACATGAGATGTCTGAGACGTATCCTGGGCATAGCATAAATATCCCTGACCGGATCCGGAAACAGGCCCCGGATCACTGGCGTGTCTAAGTGCCTTAGATATAAGGCGATCATTTGAAATCCGTTGGTGCCGCACCGCGCGTAATTGCGTACGTTGAACATGATCATGTCATAGTCATGTGATAAATACTGATCAATAAAGAAAACAGCACGTGGTTATCGTCCCGTGATTCATTGATTCTGTTTCTGACCGTTGAGAAAATGGCCGGTTTGATCCAAAATCCGTCCAAAGAATCTCAAAGATCGGTGGTTCAGTTTCTTTCATTTGAAGGATGTCGACCAGTGGACATTCATCGAAGAATGCAGGCAGCGCACGGTAACAAATGTGTGTCGAAGACAACAGTGGCAGGCAGGACACGAATGTTTCGGAAAGGACGTCAGTTCACGACATATATTCGACGGCAGGGTCAAGCGCATATTGTTGCAACAGAAAAATCCATCGCTAAAATTGATGAAGCAGTACAGATGAACCGTTGTCGAATCATACGTTCGCTAGGAAAAGAATTTGATGCGTCAATTGGGACAATTCAAAAGGTCGTTCGTAAGAAACTGCAATATCGGAAGGTGTGTTCACATCGGGTACTACGGATGTTGACCGACCACCAAAAAGAGGAACGCATGCGATGGTGTTTGAACCACCTGCTGCGTTACAGAGTGAAGGGTGATGCATTTCTCTTCCGCATAGTAGCAGGCGATGAATCATAGTGTCACCCCTTTGAGCTCAGCAGCGAAAGAGAGAATGGATCATCAAAAGCCAAAAATTCAAGTTACAGGTTTCCGCTGTTAAGGTTATGCTGAGTGCCTGTTTTAAACATGAAGGGTTATTGTTGGCTGACTTTAAAGAGCCTGGTGTCAACATAAACTCTACCCACTACTTGCAAACACTAGACAAGCTGAAAAAAGCCATCAGTAATATACGACCAGGAATACTTTCTCGTAGCTTGATTTTGTTGCTCGAAAATGCTCGTCCGCATGTCGCAAGATTGTGCAGGAAGCATTAGCGAGGTAGAAGTGGGAAATTCGGCAACATCCAGCCAATAGTACTGATTTGTCACCATGTGATGTTCCTTTGTTCGGACCTCTACAAAAAGCTCTCAAGGCGCAATGATTTCACGCAGATGCAGACGTAATGAACGCGGTAAACACTTGGTTCAGTGAGCAACTACAATCCTTGTTTTAGCGGACGGCATTCGCTGCCTACCTAATCAATGGAATGCTTGCCTGAATATAATTGCATAATTCATTTAAAATGAATGCTTTGTTTAATTCTACCACACCTGATAATGTTTCCTTCATGCTTTCGTAATAGAGCCATTGGAACGGGTTTGAAATTAACGTCCCTAATAGTACAATCAGAGACACTGGTATCAACACCGAAATTAAAGCACCGGATATGCTAATATGATCTCTGTCTCCTCAGAAGACGTTGATGAGTATGAATACTTGCAGTTACAATGGAAACTGTGATGCACTAGAATACTTCGTCGTGTGCAGCAACACTTTCTGCAAGTGTCGTCAAGAATCCCTCAGTTGTAGCCTCGTGGGCATAAATAGGCATGAATTGTGTATTTTAGTGCAACAGACGATCATAATAAAAGAGAATCATGCCCTAGTTGATTATCCGCAGTGTTGTCATTGAATGTGCAACTGGCTATCATCTATATAGAGTATAATGTCTTCCTCGCTTATCCGCGGTGTTGTCTCTGGGCGTGCAATTGGCAATTATCTATAGAGAGTAGACTTCCCTCCTTATTGATTCCCGGGCAGAGGAGGCTCGTCAGCCTTGGTTGGTATCTCTTCTAAGAGAGGGAACTCTAAATCTCAAACCTCCGCTGCCTTGCAGGTATACCCATATGGGAAAGGTTTCGGGAGTAAACCCTGAGGACAAATCCGGAGATGGAGTCCATAAGGCAGTTCCATGATGTAAACAACATAGTTCTGGCAACTCCTGCGACGGCCCGATGCCAAGTTGCATTGGCTACTGCCTTTCCCTTGGTCAACATCGGCGACGTGGAGAGTGGGAACTTGCTACTGGGCAACAGCTGGTTCTCCGATTTCCATTGCCTTGGCTTGTGCCCTGAAGAGGTCACTTCAGCACCGCGTACAGCGATGACACAACACGGTAAGCAGCATTTGCCGGTTATAAGTCTTAATGCTCGATTGGCGTAGAGCAAGGCGCCAGGGGCTACTTCCGACGGTGGGAGAGATCATCGTATCTCACTAGACAGCTACAGCCCGCCTGAGCTGGGCAGCCCCCCAGTCAAAAAGGTGTTGTCTCGCCACGGTTCATCTGCTCCTGAGGGTTTGTGGAGCTTAGGGGAAAATCCTGACACATGGACCGCAATCTATACACCTAGCAACAAGGAAAAAAAAACAACCGGCCCTAAGGCTGGGAACATGGAACGTAAGAACCATGACCCCTGGCATCTCAGACGATCTAAACGAGATTGTGGATGCCCGCAAAACTGCAGTGATAAACAACGAACTACTAAGACTGGGGATAGACATTGTTGTTCTGCAAGAGACCAGACTCCAAGAATCTGGAAGCATCAAGGAGAGGGACTTCACTTTCTACTGGAATGGCAAGCCGTGCGGAGAGACCAGGGAGCATGGAGTTGGCTTCGCTATCAGAAACAAGCTGCTTAATTCCATCATACCACCAAGTGATAGCACTGAAAGAATACTGAAGCTCCAACTCCAGACAGAGGCAGGCCCAGTTAGTATTATAAGCGTTTACGCCCCAACACTAACTGCAGCATCAGAATCTAAAGACAAGTTCTATGATGATCTTAGCAAAGAAGTCAGTGAAATACCAAAGAAACAACATCTTTTTATCCTGGGGGATTTCAATGCCAGGGTTGGCTCCGACCACAGATCGTGGCCTTCATGTCTAGGACAGTTTGGCATTGGGAAGATCAATGACGATGGACAACTTCTCTTGGAATTCTGCAGCCACCATAATCAGTGCGTGACCAACACCTTCTTTGACACGAAACCTCAACACAAGGTGTCATGGAGGCACCCCAGATCAAAGAACTGGCATCAACTCGACCTGGTGCTCACTAAACGCAGCAACCTCGGCAATGTACGGCTGACTCGCAGCTACCATAGTGCTGACTGCGACACCGACCATTCACTCGTCTCCAGCAAGGTGAAGATAAAGTCCAAGAGAATCTAGAGAAGCCAAACAGAAGAAAGACCACGCATTGACACCAGCGGCACCGAAAATAAAGAGAAGGTCAACAAATTCATGCAGTCTCTAGCGGATACTCTGCCTGGCCCCACAAACGGAAATTCCACAGACAGATGGAGTCATTTTCGCGACACCATCTACAATACAGCACTATCAACCTTTGGCTAGAAGCAAACTAAGTCAACCGACTGGTTTGAAGCACACTCTGAAGAGATGATCCCAGTCCTGGAGATAAAGAGACATGCATTATCATTGTATTAAACATCACCTTCAGAGAAAACACTGCAGGCATTGCGAACGGCCAGAAATAGAGTACAACAGATGGCAAGAAGATGTGCGAACAGGTACTGGCTATAGCTCTCTGCTCAAATTCACACTTGTGCAGACACTGGAAATATAAGCGGAATGTACGAGGGCATCAAGCAAGCTGTCGGTCCATCAAAAAATAAGATGGCCCCTTTACGATCAACTGAGGGGGTAATCATAAAAGATCGAGCGAAACAAATGGTTCGCTGGGTAGAACACTACTCAGAGCTATACTCAGGGGATAACACTGTCAGCGAAGAAGCTTTGGAAGCCATCGATCAACAGTCCGCCATGCATACCCTGGATAACGAACCTTGCCTCACAGAAATCAGCGAAGTACTAGACTCTCTCAAATCCGGCAAGGCACGTGAAATTTTACAATGTAGCAAAGAAGCAATCATCCCAGAACTGTATGCAATATTTCAGCTCTGCTGGAATAGAAAATCAATACCACAAGATGTGAAAGACGCAATCATCGTTACCCTTTATAAAAACAAAGGCGACAGAAGCGACTGCAACAACTATCGCGGCATTTTCCTACTCAGCATTACAGGCAAGAATTTTGCCAGAGTAATCCTTAAAAGATTACACATTCTTGCTGAAAGAATCTACCCCGAATCGCAGTGCGGATTTAGACCCAAACAGGTCCACCATCGATATGATTTTCTCACTCCGGCAGCTCCAAGAGAAGTGCAGAGAACAGAGGAAGCCATTATATATTGCCTTCATCGACCTCACAAAGGCATTGACCTCGTGAGCAAAAATGGTCTTTTTAAGGTCCTTGAAAAGGTTGGATGTCCACCCACCCTTCTTAGTCTCGTGAAATCATTCCACGAAAACATGAAGGCGACCATTTTATTTGACGGCTCAACATCCATGTCATTCAGAATCAGCAGCTGAGTAAAGCAGGGCTGCGTGCTTGCTCCTACACTCTTTGGTATCTTCTTCGCTGTTCTCTTAAGGCAGGCATTTGGGACTGCCACTGAAGTCATATACATCCACACAAGATCTGATGGCAAACTTTTTAACCCATCAAGACTCAAGGCAAAGACCAAAATAAGATCAAGATGCGTAAGAGAACTACTTTTTGCAGATGATGCAGCACTGACTACTCATACAGCAGAACATCTCCAAAGGCTCATAGATCGTTTTGCAGCCGCCTGCAACGACTTTGGGCTCACCATTAGCCTAAATAAAACACAGGTGATGGAACAAGATGCTGGTGCGCCTCCGTCAATCAAAATTTCTAATTACGAATTGAAGGTCGTCCACGAGTTTGTGTATTTGGGGTCGACAATATCAGATATTCTTTCATTAGAGACATAAATCGACAGACGCATTGGAAAGGCAGCCACAACATTTTCCAGGATAGCTAAAAGAGTACGGTAGAATAATAGACTAGCAGAGCGTACAAAAGCTCAAGTATATAAAGCTTGTTGTTGTTAGCACACTACTCTATGGGTCTGAATCCTGGACCCTGTACTCAAGACAGGAAAGGAAGTTGAATTCCTTCCACATGAGATGTCTGAGACGTATCCTGGGCATAGCATAAATATCCCTGACCGGATCCGGAAACAGGCCCCGGATCACTGGCGTGTCTAAGTGCCTTAGATATAAGGCGATCATTTGAAATCCGTTGGTGCCGCACCGCGCGTAATTGCGTACGTTGAACATGATCATGTCATAGTCATGTGATAAATACTGATCAATAAAGAAAACAGCACGTGGTTATCGTCCCGTGATTCATTGATTCTGTTTCTGACCGTTGAGAAATGGCCGGTTTGATCCAAAATCCGTCCAAAGAATCTCAAAGATCGGTGGTTCAGTTTCTTTCATTTGAAGGATGTCGACCAGTGGACATTCATCGAAGAATGCAGGCAGCGCACGGTAACAAATGTGTGTCGAAGACAACAGTGGCAGGCAGGACACGAATGTTCGGAAAGGACGTCAGTTCACGACATATATTCGACGGCAGGGTCAAGCGCATATTGTTGCAACAGAAAAATCCATCGCTAAAATTGATGAAGCAGTACAGATGAACCGTTGTCGAATCATACGTTCGCTAGGAAAAGAATTTGATGCGTCAATTGGGACAATTCAAAAGGTCGTTCGTAAGAAACTGCAATATCGGAAGGTGTGTTCACATCGGGTACTACGGATGTTGACCGACCACCAAAAAGAGGAACGCATGCGATGGTGTTTGAACCACCTGCTGCGTTACAGAGTGAAGGGTGATGCATTTCTCTTCCGCATAGTAGCAGGCGATGAATCATAGTGTCACCCCTTTGAGCTCAGCAGCGAAAGAGAGAATGGATCATCAAAAGCCAAAAATTCAAGTTACAGGTTTCCGCTGTTAAGGTTATGCTGAGTGCCTGTTTTAAACATGAAGGTTATTGTTGGCTGACTTTAAAGAGCCTGGTGTCAACATAAACTCTACCCACTACTTGCAAACACTAGACAGCTGAAAAAAGCCATCAGTAATATACGACCAGGAATACTTTCTCGTAGCTTGATTTTGTGCTCGAAAATGCTCGTCCGCATGTCGCAAGATTGTGCAGGAAGCATTAGCGAGGTAGAAGTGGGAAATTTCGGCAACATCCAGCCAATAGTACTGATTTGTCACCATGTGATGTTCCTTTGTTCGGACCTCTACAAAAGCTCTCAAGGCGCAATGATTTCACGCAGATGCAGACGTAATGAACGCGGTAAACACTTGGTTCAGTGAGCAACTAAAATCCTTGTTTTAGCGGACGGCATTCGCTGCCTACCTAATCAATGGAATGCTTGCCTGAATATAATTGCATAATTATTTAAAATGAATGCTTTGTTTAATTCTACCACACCTGATAATGTTTTCCTTCATCGCTTTCGTAATAGAGCCATTGGAACGGGTTTGAAATTAACGTCCCTAATAGTACAATCAGAGACACTGGTATCAACACCGAAATTAAAGCACCGGATATGCTAATATGATCTCTGTCTCCTCAGAAGACGTTGATGAGTATGAATACTTGCAGTTACAATGGAAACTGTGATGCACTAGAATACTTCGTCGTGTGGCAGCAACACTTTCTGCAAGTGTCGTCAAGAATCCCTCAGTTGTAGCCTCGTGGGCATAAATAGGCATGAATTGTGTATTTTAGTGCAACAGACGATCATAATAAAAGAGAATCATGCCCTAGTTGATTATCCGCAGTGTTGTCATTGAATGTGCAACTGGCTATCATCTATATAGAGTATAATGTCTTCCTCGCTTATCCGCGGTGTTGTCTCTGGGCGTGCAATTGGCAATTATCTATAGAGAGTAGACTTCCCTCCTTATTGATTCCCGGGCAGAGGAGGCTCGTCAGCCTTGGTTGGTATCTCTTCTAAGAGAGGGAACTCTAAATCTCAAACCTCCGCTGCCTTGCGGGTATACCCATATGGGAAAGGCTTCGGGAGTAAACCCTGAGGACAAATCCGGAGATGGAGTCCCTAAGGCAGTTCCATGTTGTAAACAACATAGTTCTGGCAACTCCTGCGACGGCACCGATAGCCAAGTTGCATTGGCTACTGCCTTTCCCTTGGTCAACATCGGCGAACAGTGGAGAGGGGGAACCTGCTACTGGGCAACAGCTGGTTCTCCGATTTCCATTGCCTAGGCTTGTGCCCTGAAAGAGGTCACTTCAGCACCGTGTAAAGCGGTGACACAACACGGGAAGCAGCATTTGCCGGTTATAAGTCTTAATGCTCGATTGGCGTAGAGCAAGGCGCCAGGGGCTACTTCCGACGGTGGGAGAGATCATCGCATCTCACTAGACAGCTACTGCCCGCCTAAGCTGGGCAGCCCCCCAGTCAATAAGGTGTTGTCTCGCCACGGTTCATCTGCTTCTGAGGTTGTGTGGAGCTTAGGGGAAAATCCTGACACATGGACCGCAATCTATACACCTAGCAACAAGAAAAAAACAACCAACCGGCCCTAAGGCTGGGAACATGGAACGTAAGAACCATGACCCCTGGCATCTCAGATGATCTAAATGAGATTGTGGATACCCGCAAAACTGCAGTGATAAACAACGAACTACTAAGACTGGGGATAGACATTGTCGCCCTGCAAGAGACCAGACTCCAAGAATCTGGAAGCATCAAGGAGAGGGACTTCACTTTCTACTGGCATGGCAAGCCGTGCGGAGAGACCAGGGAGAATCGGAGTTGGCTTCGCTATCAGAAACAAGCTGCTTAATTCCATCATACCACCAAGTGATGGCACTGAAAGAATACTGAAGCTCCAACTCCAGACAGAGGCAGGCCCAGTTAGTATTATAAGCGTTTACGCCCCAACACTAACTGCAGCATCAGAATCTAAAGACAAGTTCTATGACGACCTTAGCAAAGAAGTCAGTGAAACACCAGAGAAACAACATCTTTTTATCCTGGGGGGATTTCAATGCCAGGGTTGGCTCCGACCACAAATCTTGGCCTTCATGTCTAGGACAGTTTGGCGTTGGGAAGATCATTGACAATGGACAACGTCTCTTGGAATTCTGCAGCCACCATAATCTGTGCGTGACCAACACCTTATTTGACACGAAAACCTCAACACAAGGTGTCATGGAGGCGCCCCAGATCAAAGAACTGGCACCAACTCGATCTTGTGCTCACTAAACGCAGCAACCTCCGCAATGTACGGCTGACTCGCAGCTATCATAGTGCTGACTGCGACACCGACCATTCACTCAGTCTCCAGCAAGGTGAAGATAAAGCCCAAGAGAATCTACAGAAGCCGAACAGAAGGAAGACCATGCATTGACACCAGAGGCACCCAAAATAAAGAGAAGGTCAACAAATTCATGCAGGCTCTAGCGGATTACTCTGCCTGGCCCCACAAACGGAAATTCATGAGAGATGGAGTCATTTTCGCGACACCATCTACAATACAGCACTATCAACATTTGGCAAGAAGCAAACTAAGTCAACCGACTGGTTTGAAGCACACTCTGAAGAGATGCTCCCAGTCCTGGAGATAAAGAGACATGCATTCTCATGTATAAAACATCACCTTCAGAGAAAACACTGCAGGCATTGCGAACGGCCAGAAATAGAGTACAACAGATGGCAAGAAGATGTGCGAACAAGGTACTGGCTACAGCTCTCTGCTCAAATTCAAACTTGTGCAGACACTGGAAATATAAGAGGAATGTACGAGGGCATCAAGCAAGCTGTCGGTCCATCAAAAAATAAGATAGGCCCCTTTACGATCAACTGAGGGGGTAATCATAAAAGATCGAGCGAAACAAATGGATCGCTGGGTAGAACACTACTCAGAGCTATACTCAGTGGATAACACTGTCAGCGAAGAAGCTCTGGAAGCCATCGATCAACAGTCTGCCATGCATGCCCTGGATAACGAACCTTGCCTCACAGAAATCAGCGAAGCACTAGACTCTCTCAAATCCGGCAAGGCACCTGGAAAAGATAGTATTCCACCTGACATTTTAAAATGTAGCAAAGAAACAATCATCCCAGAACTGTATGCAATATTTCAGCTCTGCTGGAGAGAAAAATCAATACCACAAGATATGAAAGACGCAAACATCGTTACCCTTTATAAAAACAAAGGCAACAGAAGCGACTGCAACAACTATCGCGGCATTTCCCTACTCAGCATTACAGGCAAGATTTTTGCCAGAGTAATCCTTAAAAGATTACACATTCTTGCTGAAAGAATCTACCCCGAATCGCAGTGCAGATTTAGACCCAACAGGTCCACCATCGATATGATTTTCTCACTCCGGCAGCTCCAAGAGAAGTGCAGAGAACAGAGGAAGCCATTATATAT
The DNA here is from genome assembly GCA_014155875.1 of Cepaea nemoralis. Taxonomy (NCBI): domain Eukaryota; kingdom Metazoa; phylum Mollusca; class Gastropoda; order Stylommatophora; family Helicidae; genus Cepaea; species Cepaea nemoralis. Next base: position 13,591 of record JACEFZ010003766.1, on the reverse strand, counting down.
TGCCTTCATCGACCTCACAAAGGCATTTGACCTCGTGAGCAGAAGCGGCCTTTTTAAGGTCCTTGAAAAGGTTGGATGTCCATCCACCCTTCTTAGTCTCGTGAAATCATTCCACGAAAACATGCAGGGGACCATTTTATTTGACGGCTCAACATCCCAGTCATTCAGCATCAGCAGCGGAGTAAAGCAGGGCTGCGTGCTTGCTCCTACACTCTTTGGTATCTTCTTCGGTGTTCTCTTAAGGCAGGCATTTGGGACTGCCACTGAAGGCATATACCTACACACAAGATCTGAAGGCAAACTTTTTAACCCATCAAGACTCAAGGCAAAGACCAAAATAAGATCAAGATGTGTAAGAGAACTACTTTTTGCAGATGATGCAGCACTGACTACTTATACAGCAGAAGATCTCCAAAGGCTCATAGATCGTTTTGCAGCCGCCTGCAAAGACTTTGGGCTCACCATTAGCCTAAATAAAACACAGGTGATGGAACAAGATGCTGGTGCGCCCTCCATCAATCAAAATTGCTAATTACGAATTGAAGGTCGTCCACGAGTTTGTGTACTTGGGGTCGACAATATCAGATAATCTTTCATTAGAGACAGAAATCGACAGACGCATTGGAAAGGCAGCCACAACATTTTCCAGGCTAGCTAAAAGAGTTTGGGAGAATAATAGACTAACAGAGCAGTACATAAAGCTCAAGTATATAAAGCTTGTGTTGTTAGCACACTACTCTATGGGTCTGAATCCTGGACCCTTGTACTCAAGACAGGAAAGGAAGTTGAATTCCTTCCACATGAGATGTCTGAGACGTATCCTGGGCATAACATGGAAAGACCACATAACAAACAAACAGGTGCTTGAACGAGCAGATATTACCACAGTGCACACCCTCCTCAAGCAGAGACGCCTCCGGTGGCTGGGCCACGTATCTCGAATGGAGGATGAACGTATTCCCAAAGATCTCCTTTACGGAGAACTAGCCACAGGAAAGAGGCCAACCGGAAGACCCCAAATACGATATAGGGATGTGTGTAAACAAGATATGAAAACCATTGGAATAGACCCAGACACGTGGGAGAGAGTTGCAACAGACAGATGCTCCTGGAGAAGAGATGTACAAAACGGACTGGTGCTCTTTGAGTGGAATATGATCCAACAAACTGAGGATAGGCGGCACAGGCCCAAAGTGCAGTCACTTACTGCGGGACTTGCCTCGTCTTACAGATGCGGAAACTGTGACAGGGATTGTCACTCTCGCATTGGACTATACAGTCACCAGCGGTGCTGCCAGGCACCTCCCAAAGCGGCACAACTCTATAGTCCTTCAGGACTGAAAGAGGCCTACTACTATAGAGAGTATCATGTCGTCCTTGCTTATCTGCGGTATTGTTCCTGGAGGTACAATATGGGATCATCTATAAAGAGTATCACGACTTCCTTTCTTACCGGTGGTGTTGTCCCGGAGGTGCAACAGGCAATCATCTATAGAGAGTATCATGTCTTCCTTGCTTCTCCACGATGTTGTCCATGGAAGTGCAAAAAGCAATCATCTATAGATAGTATCACGTCTTCTCGCTTTTCTGGGGAGTATTTTCTGGAGATGCAACATGCGAACATCTATAGAGCGTGTCATGTCTTTCTTGTTTTTCGGATGTTTTGTCCCCGGAAGAGCAACAGTCATTCATCTATACAGATTCTCCTGTCTTCCTTTCTCTCCGTGATGTAGACACTGGAAGTGCAATAGTTTATCATCTATAGAGAGTAGTATGTCTTCTTTGCGTATCCACGATATGGATTATCAGGTCCCATTTTATAAATATGTACGAGGACGGGTGGGTTCCTCGTCACCAGCCGTTATTTCTGTGTTTGATTAATTTCTCTCAGTCCAACATTTTGTAGAACTTCTTTTCACATGATCAAGGGACAAAAACTACAGACTACTAAGATACGATCTCTAATCTATTTCTGACCCATGCAAAGAAATGGCACAATTCTTCTTCAACACAGAAACAAACAAATACGCTAAATGCTAGAACACCCCCCCCCCCCTCCTCAAGACAATATGGATAGAAGTTGAAGGTGTCTGTTAGAAATGTCCCAGACCCCTATAAGTATAAGTGAGAGCAGTCATGTTAGATCTTCACCAAGATTCCTGGATCTATGGAGATGCCCAATCTAAAAAGAGTTTCATGTCCACCTTGCATATCCGCGGTGTTGTACTTGGAGGTCAGACTACCGATCGTTTCTATTCCATTCTATCGGAATGGTCTGGACAGTAGAATAACTTCATCTTCTGTGGATGTGACGACTGTGCAGGACCAGTCATTCATGCCAGATAATTGTATGCTCTCTCAATGTAAACCTAAATTTAGATTTGTTCATTGTGTTGCGACTGAGTAGAGAAGGAAAGTTGTATACACTGTAAATGGAATTGTGCATTATTGTGTATGCAGGTAAGAAATTATTGTAAATAACTATTATAACTGATGCACAATGATCCAGTCCATAAAGCTAACTTGTTATCTATACAACCATGTCTATGAGAGCCCGTTATAGAACTAGATAAAGGAGCAACAGCACATTCATTACTACAAGCAAAGTGAAAACTTTGAATGTATGTAAGTGTCGGAAATACAAGGGAACGACAACACATTCATACATTATCTGCCAAGCCGATTAGTTTAGACCAGGAGTCACCAAACTGCTTTTCACAGCGGGCCGGATAACTGACAAATTGACGAGCGCGGGCCGCATAATAATTATCTACAATACTTTCGCCAGTCTGGGGGCTGCGTGGTCTCGAGGTATGGTGTCCGCCTCGAGTGCTGTAGGTCCCGGGTTCAAGCCCCGGTGATAACCGGGATCCTTTTCTCGTGGACTTCTAGTAATTCCCCTGGTCTCTGGGTAGTGAAATCGGACACCCGTGTGTATTATTGAGCACATAAAAGATCCCATGGCAGTTGGACATCGAAAAAGAGTAGCCTATGATGATGTTGTGTGATCCTTACAGGGATGATCAGACCTTGCTCCTGAGCTGTTCGGTCTGATTCTGCAGACACACTAGAGTATACGTCATACACTTCCCACATACATACACTTTTTTTAAAATTAAATTAATGTGTTATTAATTTTTGGAAGCTAGAGTTGTTTAGTATGTTGTTTTGGGGAAGTGTGAGAGGGGGCATGAGCGAGTGGTGAAAGAGAGAGAGAAAGAGGTATCCATTGACTGACGGAGTGTTGTGGACGGAATCTGGTGGATTCTCCAGAATAATGATATGGGGTTAAAAATATTGTGGGTGTTGATTCCCCTCACTCCAGGGACGACACAATAAAGGAAATCCACGACACCGCCTGGAACAGTGATGCCCTGCAAGTGCAGGCATTAAGAATAATGACGCCAGTGCAACTTGTAAACGTGAACGTTCATGCGCAAAATAGGAAGGTCGACGTGCGACAATGGCAGTGTTTGTTCGATATTTATGAAAGGCATATCATCTACTGTGGGGATTTCAATGCCAGAGGCAGTCAATGGGGGAATCGCATCACCAATAGACAGGGAGAAGATCTGGATGGCGCCCTGGCATCTGCTGCCCTAGTCTGTCTGAATGATGGGAGGATCACTAGAATAGTCACTCGTGCTTGTGACTCTGACAGCGTCCCACAACACATCGTCAGCGAGCAAATAAAATAATCCTTTTGAATACATGCATCTTTCTTGTGGTATAAATTGAGTCATGGACCACTTCGCAATGATGAAAGAAGAAAAGCAATGATTTTGAAAATAAATAGTAGAAACAAATTGATATAATTCTTGTGGGAAAACAAGAAGAAATAAACAACGCTGAAATTGTACAAGAAGTTAGTTAGTTAGTCAGTTGGTTGGTTAGTTAGTTAGTTAGTTAGTTAGTTAGTTAGTTAGTAATTAGTTAGTTAGTTAGTTAGTTAGTTAGTTAGTTAGGTAGTTAGTTAGTTCGTTCGCTCGTTAGTTAGTTAGTTAGTTAACGCTTTCGTCAGCACAGAATAAATAAACAGAAATCGATAAAATGTAATGACAAAATACTACATGAAAATATACATATACAAGTTACTTATTTGTATCCTTGACGTGGTCTGGATATGGCTTTCAGCTGGTATGAATGCTATCAATTCCAGTGTTTTGCTGGTGTGTCTCTGGGGCAAACACTTCGTTCTATACTGAGCTGGGTGCGTACCAGGCCAGCTTTTATTTGAACGCCGCAAAGACACTGACGTTCAGGTGTTGTCCCGTCCATGTTATTCATTTTTCCATATACTGATCATTGGATGGTACCATTCCCTGGACGTCGGATGCAAATGTTTACGAACGATAGGTAATTTTGTTTGTGACCATTAGACAAACACATTTCTTGTGGGTTTGTTTCATGGTGGAATGGAACTATTCTGTTTGTTGTAAACAGAATTCACCGTCATCATGCGCCATGTCGGTAAGCCTGGGCGGTCATGTTTCGCCTACAAACATGACTTTCTTGACATTTGTAAAGAAAGTAGTTTGCCATTGTTTCCCTTCTTAGCAGTGACCATTCAGGTCGATGACCGTAGCCATTGCCTCCATAAAGAGATCCTCTGCTTACCGTTGTGAAATTGGAGACCGTAACCTACAACAATCTGTCGGCTGCTCGTCAACTTCATCTCCAACCAGCACCCATAACTTCACGTAACCCTGATCTGGAGGCTAAACGGGTACTCTACCTTGCCCAAGATTGTCCCGTAGGCTAGTGGAGGAAAGGAGGCACCTCACTTCTCCTTTCATAGGGGATACCTCTATCATGCCACCCGGGGAATAGAACTTTTTATTTATTTATTTTTTTTTAAATGTTTTTTTTTAAAATTGGATCAACTCCATGTTCTTATCTCAACCATACCAACATGTGGCCAAGCCATCCAGATATTTACTTCTCTGCCTTCCTCTTAATCTTTTTTCCCTTACTCTTGCCAGTTATCACCACGTTCCTAAATTAATCAATCAATCAATCTCTAATTTATTTCTTTTTATAACTTGTCCAACAATTATTTTGACTGTCTGCGTCTAATTTTTCTAATCAGTTTACCTTCATCGATTGCTTTATGTAGAACCTGGTCATTGGTTGTTATATATGTCAATGGTATTCTTTGCATTTTCCTCAAAGATCACATCACCACTGCCAATTGATGTTTTTCAGCTTATCTGCTCATTTCCCTGGTTTCACATCCTTACAAAAGTGCAGGATCTGTGTAGCACTTCGACACTATTGTTCTCGTTGCAATTAACATCATTGTATTGGTCGGCATTTTCCCAATCTTGCAAAGGGCTACATGCGCCATGGCTATTTTTGTTCTAATCTCTCCAAGGCACCTCCTTTCAGATATTATGACTGTTCCAAGATGGTTGTACTGATGTAAACTAACACAACACAGATGCGTCTAAAAACAAAACAAAACAACAACAACAACAACAACAACAACAACAACAACAAAAGCAAAATCGGACGAACGACAAAGATCAAGAACACATAACTACTTTGCAATATGCAAATGTCCTTGCCAGCGCTCTAGCTCTGTTCTCTTGTGTCTGTATGTTCCTAAGTAGTTATCTCCCTATATTCTGAAAACATCATGTTGATAGTTGCTGGTTATGGAATGACGTTTGCTAATGTACAAGGTCTCTTTATGAAGACAATGACCACGACCGCCGACCACTATGGTCACTGTCCAGGAGACTGACTGACTGCCTGGCACCTTGCCGTCTTGACAGAAGATAGTTTGTAAAATGGAGTTATCTTTCCATAATACACAGCCTGGGCTGAATTTAGAGACCATGTGTTGCCCATGCAGCATGATCCCTCTCTCGGCCTGTCTAGTTTACTCCAGAGGAAAGGTGATAACAATACGTCTGGAACAAGACAAGCTGCAGAAGCTGCTGGATCAGCAAAGCAATGTTCTAACTGTCCGCCTGTCGGACCTTCGATCCTAGACGAGTTACGAACCAAGGCTTAGGGTATGGTCTGCCCTGCCATGACATGTAGTCTTTCCTCATACCAGGATAAAGCTTGTACCCTCCCAATTGCGCTCTTCCGCCCGAAGCCGTTGGCACAATGCGGAGTGTCAGGTTTGGTTTGGCCCCAACATTCGGCGTTAACAGAAGCAGGTAGTACCGTCTACTGTCATACAGTAGCTCAGTCATATATGACTATAGCCTGACATCATATCGAGGAGAAAAGTACATAGATACATGCAAAGATACTAGTATACCTATGATTAGACACATAGAAAGACAGGCAGACAGATAGACAGAACGAGAGACAGACAGACAAGTCGATTGATCTGTCGGAAGGTAGATAGCGATGGACAAAAAAATAGACGGGCAGACTAACAGGGAGAGAAAATTAATTAACGAACTCTATGTTTGGAGGGTTAAGAATTGCGCAATCATTCCTGTGATTTCCTGAAGAAATCATCTACATAAATAAGATAATGTCTCTTTATCAAATAGTATTTCCTCGCTTACTCTGACATTGCCGGACGCAGATCGTAATCCGGCATACTGCTTTCGAAACACAGCTGCAGGTTATGATTGTTACCCCAGTAGGTTGATAGACCTGCATTGTAAATGTTACACCAGACTGAACGACTTGTTGTAAATGTTAGACTAGACTGAACGACTTGTTGTAAATATTACATCAGAATGAACGACTTGTTGTAAATGTTTACACTAGACTGAACGACATGTTGTAAATATTACATGAGACTGAACGACTTGTTGTAAATGTTACACCAGACTGAACGACTTGTATAAATGTTACACTATACTGAACGACTTGTTGTAAATAATACACTAGACTGAACGACTTGTTGTAAATAATACAGTAGACTGAACGACTTGTTGTAAATGGTACCCCAGACTGAACGACTTGTTGTAAATGTTATACCAGAATGAACGACTTGTAAATGGTACACCAGACTGGACGACTTGTAAATGTTACACTATACTGAACGCCTTGTTGTAAATAATACACTAGACTGCACGACTTGTAAATGCTATCTAAACTGACGGACATTTTTAAAATTATATTATAGACCTATCGAAGTGATAAAAATGATACAATAGACTGACTGACATGCTATAAATTGTACAATAGATTGACTACGTACTGATACTGATACACTAGACCAGTGGTTCTCAACCGGTGGGGAATTCCCAAGGGGGGGGGGGGGATTTAGGGTTTCAAGAGGGGGGGATGAAGACCATATCAAGATCGCGCTAATACAAGAACCGATTACTTGATATTGTTTTTCCCTTCATACTTTACAGTTATGTACGTCTCATCCTTCTAAAGTTCATTTTATAAAGTAAGCAGGCCCACAAATCACGGTTTATGTGGATGACTATACTTATTTTAGTATATGCTATTAAATTTACCTTCCATTGTTACGTATACTGTGTAGGGGTTGGGGGATTTTTAGGTAGGAAAAATGAAAGAGAGGGGGGGATGATGTTTCTGAAAATATGGTGAAGGGGGGCACGGGCCAAATTGTTGATAGGAAGGGAGGAATGACGTTCTGAAAATATGGTGAAGGGGGGACGGGCCAAAAAAGGTTGAGAACCACTGCACTAGACGGAATGGCTTGCTGTAAGTGATACAATAGATTGAACGACGAGTTTTAAATGATACACCACATTGAACGATGTGTTGTAAATGAAACACTACATTGAACGATGTGTTCTAAATAATACATTAGTCTGAACGACTGGTTGTAAATAACATACGCTAAACTATGTTGTAAATGATAGACTAGACTAAAGTACGTGATGTAAATAACCCTTGCTGTTGTGAGTTTCCTGTACCGAAAACGCATGCCTAGTATGCGAATACATTATGTGACTGGACATTCTACTGGACATTCTACTGGACATTTATGTCAATTCTTTGCTGACGTCGCTTCTGCATCATTTTCCACCATGCTTTAGTCACTGTGGCAGATATGTCTTTAGAAGAACCTGTTTATCAATCAAATATAAACATTTTTCAGACTATTATGTTACACTATGAGGATTTTCAAATTAGTAAATAAACTTGCTTCTAATACGAGTATAATAAGGAGCCCCTGTTGCATAGCGGTTACGGAATCTGCTTGTAAATACAATTCGTAGTTCAGTTACCGTGATTTGTATCATTATTTGTGTCCGACCTATTCAGATCTGGCAACGAATAAGTATCTGAAGTGGGTACTTGCCAATTTTGATGATTGTCCAGGAATGGTATTGGAATTGCCCAGGAATGCTATGGGAATTGTCCAGGAATTTTATGGGAATTGTCCAGGAATGCTATGCGAATTGTCCAGGAATGTTATGGGAATTGTATAGGAACGCTATGCGAATCGTCCGGGAATGTTATGGGAATTGTCCATAAATGTTATGAGAATTGTCTTAGAGATACACGTGAAGTGAAGGCGATGGAGACGGGGACTGGTCTGTCCACATTCATTGTGCCTTGATCTTGTATATGTGAAAGCTTCACGTTTAAGACGATTATGTTAACACATATATATCTATAGAAGAACATTACAGCGAGTGAGCAGTGTTGAATATGTTCTCTGATGACCGGAGATGAGTTGAGTTGAGTCATGAACCGACATCACAGCACTCGGGACATAGGACATTCCCATATATAATTCGTCCTTATCTTTAACAGCCAGCGAAGAGTCCCATCTTTAACAGCCAGCGAAGAGTCCCAATACTAAGGGTAATAGTAACAGTTTTATTATGTGTCCGTCTGACATTTCCTCGGAGTCCTAAGTGTCGGCCAGATCCTCTGGTCACTCCCCACAGCATCACTCTCTTAAAGCCGTGTGATCTAACTGTTGTTCAGCATTATACACACAATCCTAAAGGGCCTCTATCATGTCTACCTTACCATGCACCAATACATCACCAAGGTATGCAGACCCAGCCAATCTTTTCGCCTGATCGTTTCCCATCACACCAGTATATCCTAGAGAAAACATCTAACATATGCTATTTAATTTAATTGTTGAATGGAAACCTGCCACTCAGCCCGAAATATGCCTGTCTCCACTTTTCTCATCATACTTTGTGAGTCCCTTACAATCACGACATGCGTGTTATGTTTGCATTCCAGTCAACGGAATGGGGGATGCAAATGTGATAACAGAAATAACAGAAGGAACAACTAGTATTCTGAAAAATAAAAACACAACTAAAGCAATAAAACTTTTTTTTATTGGGGTGGGGGGAGGGGGGGGGGGGGGCTGGGGGGGGGGGGGGGTTAAGGGGAGATGTCAACATGGACGGATTCACAAGAGCTCACGTTCTGAACCATAACATCGGGTGTGCTGATGCCGAAGTACCGTGTTCAACACCTACATCGTTCAGCTCAACAAAAATGTTGACTTCTCGTCCTTCATTAGAGGACGTAAATTACAAGTACTTCTGAAGTTCTGCGTTCACCTAATGGCGAGGGACTCGGATAACAGGGAAAGCTAACCCATTCCCAAAAATATGTCCAGGCCATTAGAAGTAGTAATACTAGTAGCACGTGTATGGACTAAGCGTTTTTTTCAGTTCGAGAAGTCAACATTTTAGGTCAACTGACCGGTGTAGGGGTTGAACCCGTTACTTTGGCATCAGTACACCAGATGTTTAACAACAAGCGTTCTTATCCATTCGGCCGTGCTGTGATCGTCTTTACATATTAAATAGAAGTGACCACATGGCTTCATGAAACAATACGATGTACTTACTTTGTTTCATACGGAGTTTCATGAAATAATACGGTGTACTTTATTTCACACAGGGCTTCATGAAACAATACGATGCACTTACTTTGTTTCACACATGGCTTCATGAAACAATACGGTGTACTTACTTTGTTTCACACATGGCTTCATGAAACAATACGATGCACTTACTTTGTTTCACACATGGCTTCATGAAACAATACGGTGTACTTACTTTGTTTCACACATGGCTTCATGAAACAATACGATGCACTTACTTTGTTTCACACATAGCTTCATGAAACAATACGGTGCACTTACTTTGTTTCACACATGGCTTCATGAAACAATACGATGCACTTACTTTGTTTCACACATGGCTTCATAAACAATACGATGCACTTACTTTGTTTCACACATGGCTTCATGAAACAATACGATGCACTTACTTTGTTTCACACATGGCTTCATGAAACAATACGGTGTACTTACGTTGTTTCACACATGGCTTCATGAAACAATACGATGCACTTACTTTGTTTCACACATAGCTTCATGAAACAATACGGTGCACTTACTTTGTTTCATACCTGGCTTCATGAAACAATACGATGCACTTACTTTGTTTCACACATGGCTTCATGAAACAATACGATGCACTTACTTTGTTTCACACATGGCTTCATGAAACAATACGATGCACTTACTTTGTTTCACACATGGCTTCATGAAACAATACGGTGCACTTACTTTGTTTCACACATGGCTTCATGAAACAATACGGTGTACTTACTTTGTTTCACACATGGCTTCATGAAACAATACGGTGTACTTTTTTTCACACAGGGCTTCATGAAACAATACGATGCACTTATTTTGTTTCACACATGGCTTCATGAAACAATACGATGTACTTACTTTGTTTCACACATGGCTTCATGAAACAATAAGATGCACTTTCTTTATTTCACACAGGGCTTCATGAAACAATACGATGCGCTTACTTTGTTTCACACATGGCTTCATGAAACAATACGATGTACTTACTTTGCATCACACATGGCTTCATGAAACAATACGATGTACTTACTTTGTTTCATACGGAGTTTTATGAAATGATACGGTGTACTTCATTTCACACAGGGCTTCATGAAACAATACGATGCACTTACTTTGTATCACACATGGCTTCATGAAACAATACGATGTACTTACTTTGTTTCATACGGAGTTTCATGAAATGATACGGTGTACTTCATTTCACACAGGGCTTCATGAAACAATACGATGCACTTACTTTGTTTCACACATGGCTTCATGAAACAATACGGTGTACTTACTTTGTTTCACACATGGCTTCATGAAACAATACGATGCACTTACTTTGTTTCACACATAGCTTCATGAAACAATACGGTGCACTTACTTTGTTTCACACATGGCTTCATGAAACAATACGATGCACTTACTTTGTTTCACACATGGCTTCATAAACAATACGATGCACTTACTTTGTTTCATACCTGGCTTCATGAAACAATACGATGCACTTACTTTGTTTCACACATGGCTTCATGAAACAATACGATGCACTTACTTTGTTTCACACATGGCTTCATGAAACAATACGATGCACTTACTTTGTTTCACACATGGCTTCATGAAACAATACGGTGCACTTACTTTGTTTCACACATGGCTTCATGAAACAATACGGTGTACTTACTTTGTTTCACACATGGCTTCATGAAACAATACGGTGTACTTACTTTGTTTCATACGGAGTTTCATGAAATAATACGGTGTACTTTTTTCACACAGGGCTTCATGAAACAATACGATGCACTTATTTTGTTTCACACATGGCTTCATGAAACAATACGATGTACTTACTTTGTTTCACACATGGCTTCATGGAACAATACGATGTACTTACTTTGTTTCACACATGGCTTCATGAAACAATACGATGTACTTACTTTGTTTCATACGGAGTTTCATGAAATAATACGGTGTACTTTATTTCACACAGGGCTTCATGAAACAATACGATGCACTTACTTTGTTTCACACATGGCTTCATGAAACAATACGGTGCACTTACTTTGTTTCACACATGGCTTCATGAAACAATACGATGCACTTACTTTATTTCACACAGGGCTTCATGAAACAATACGATGCACTTACTTTATTTCACACATGGCTTCATGAAACAATACGGTGTACTTACTTTGTTTAACACATGGCTTCATGAAACAATACGATGTACTTACTTTGTTTCACATACTGTATCGGTTGTCGTATATGCACACTTCTTGTCGTTCCATTTGTATCCAAATCTTTTTTCAATCGTCACACAGTTCTCTCCTAATATAAAACCAAAATATGGTAGCATATGAAAACAAAATCTAGAACCACATATTCATCATCATCATGTACCATGCCGATAAACGTGGGTTGTTATATTTCGCCATATCACAGCATCACCAGAGTCGTGGATCTTCTTCGTGTTATTGATTAGATCATGGCATGTTATCAAGCCATCCAGATATTTACTTCTTTACCTTCCCCTTGTTTCTTTTCCTCTCAGTCTTGCCAGTTGTCACCAAGTTCTCTAGTTTGTTTCTTCCCATAACGTGCCGACACATATTGACTGTCTGTCTCTAATTTCTCTATTCGGCTTACAGTTTTCATTTGTTTCTTGTAGGACTTGCTCATTGGTTTTTCTGTCTGTCCATGGTACTCTTAGAATTTTCATCAAAAACTACATTTTCACTGTCATTAGATAGCTTCAGCTTGTCTACTATATTGTCCATGTTTCACACTCATACAGAAGTACAGGTTCAATGTAGCTCTTCAGCGCTCCTTTTTCTCGTTGAAAATACATTATGTTTTTCAACATGCAAAAGGCACCCTTCGCCTTGGCGATTCTTGTTCTAATCTGTTCAAGGCACCTCCCATCAGATGTCATGACTGTCCCTAGATAGTTGCACCAATTCAAAAGGTTAAAGAATATTCCCATGTACCGTATATCACATTGTGGTATTCATATCTCACTAGTGACGACCATAATATGTGAATTCTTGCAATGTAGTTCTAATCCTAGTTGTTCAATGTGTACAATAATCGTATCTACTAAATGTACACACATTGCTTCCTAAGCAACTCTTTTTCCTCTTTTTTTTCTCTTCTTCTTCTGCTTCCTCTTCTTCCTCCTTCTCCTCCTCCTTCTCCTCCTCCTTCTCCTCCTCCTATTTATTCAGTTAATTCTGCTCAACTATGTAGGGTCTTTATAGCTGTAAGAAGGGCAGTTTTCTCTGCCATAAATTAATACAGTTATGTCATAAATCCGAAACACCAGCATGCTGGAGTGGTAATTCCAAGCGCCCATTCTGCGATACCTTCCACTGATCCGGTTATTTCAATGTGTCCCAGTTATAAATGGTTATACTCCATTATTGACTTTGAACATGTCAATATAGTTATCAAAATAATGTAACTGTTTAAGAGTAGAAGTATAATATATCGCCAAATGTGAACTCCCATTTGGAAAAAGGACAATATATCACCATATTAGGGTCACCGTGTTATATGTTTCCATTCGTGGTATCTTCCGCATATTCTAATGTTCAGTGGGTTAACATTTAATGTATAATACTTGTTCATTTGATTGTGCAGCATGTTTGGTCCAAGCCTTTTTTCTGTTTGGCACTGAATATGTTAATGATTTTGGGTGTATTGTGTGGGTGGCATCAGATGTTACAGAAAATGTAACGAGACGCGAAGGACACGTGAATACATATAGTTTACTTAGTCCGACAAAGGGAA
>JACEFZ010003765.1:10000-62726 GCA_014155875.1 Cepaea nemoralis | reverse complement strand
AAATTTCCAAAAAAAATTTTTTTATTTTAAAAACCAAAAAAAATGGAAAAAACAAAAAACCGGGGCCCGGTAACCAATACAAACATTAATACACAAACAGTATTAATAACAGGCAACATGCTACATGCCAAAATAACCGTTTGGTTTCTCCAGATTTGGCAACCGCACCAAACTAAACAATAGCCACAACAGGCAACATACTACAAGTTAAACTTTTGTTTCTCCCCGTATATTTGACCATTTAAATATTCCCAAGTATTAAAAGTGTTTGCGGGTAGATAAGTGTTCCGGACCTCCGACGTGGACGGCGCCAGTTTCAAGAGTTCCTTCTCATTTATTTGAATAACTCAAATAGCTAGGACAATGAAATCCCCTGAGGTCAGTCTGGAGAGAATTTGAAATGGTTGATATACAGTTTCACTGTTTGCCACGCGGCCGTTGAGTCACTTGGGGTGACCTCTGAAACCTGTGGTTGTTTCAGAAAGAACACGATGCTTGGGTGGCAAATGAGAAGATATAATTTTCAGGATTGGTGATATGTATATTCTAGGCGGAATGGCCGTTTGTTCGTTAAACAACAACAACAACAACAACAACAACAACAACAACAACAACAACAACAACAACAACAACAACAGCAGCAGCAGCAGCAGCAGCAGCAGCAGCAGCAGCAGCAGCAACAATAACGATATGCAGTCTAAATTAATATAATGATAAAAATAATTACAGTAGTAGTAGTAGTAGTAGCAGCAGCAGCAGCAGCAGCAGTAGTAGTAGTAGTAGTAGTAGTAGTAGTAGTAGTAGTTGTTGTTGTTGTTGTAGTAGTAGTAGTAGTAGTAGTAGTAGTAGTAGTAGTAGTAGTAGTAGTAGTAGTAGTAGTAGTAGTAGTAGTCCCCGTGGTGGTGGTGGTGGTATTTGCTGGTGGAGGTAGTGTTGGTGGTGGTAGTGTTGGTGTTTCCTGTGTTATTGCAATGATAATATATGTGTATATAAACTGGCATTGGTTTGCTCCAGCATGTGCGTGTCAGACTGTGTCAGAATGTTGACCTTAAGTAACCTGTACGCTTTCTGATCACACGTTACCAGTAGACTTTCTTATCACACGTGACCTGTAGACTTTCTGATCACTAGTTACCTGTACACTTTCTTATCACACGTGACCTGTAGACTTTCCTATCACAAGTGACCCGTAGACCTTCTGACCACAAGTGACCTGTAATACTTTCTTATCACAAGTGACCCGTAGACTGACCACAAGAGACCTGTAGACCTTCTGATCACAAGTGACATGTAGACTTTCTTATCACTAGTGACCTGTAGACTTTCTTATCACCAGTGACCTGTAGACTTTCTGATCACACGTAACCTGTAGACTTTCTTATTACAAGTGACCCCACACGTGACCTGTAGACTTTCTTATCACAAGTGACCCGTAGAGCTTCTGACCACAAGTGACCTGTAGACTTTCTTATCACAAGTGACCTGTAGACTTTCTGATCATACGTGACCTGTAGACCTTCTGATCACAAGTGACATGTAGATTTTCTTATCACTAGTGACCTGTAGACTTTCTTATCACGAGTGACCTGTAGACTTTCTGATCACACCTGACCTGTAGACTTTCTGACCACATGTGAACAGTAGACTTTCTTATCACTAGTGACCTGTAGACTTTCTTATCACAAGAGACCTGTAGACTTTCTTATCACTAGTGACCTGTAGACTTTCTTATCACACGTGACCTGTAGACTTTCTTATCACAAATGACCTGTAGACCTTCTGACCACAAGTGAGCTATAGAATTTCTTATCACAAGTGACCTGTAGACTTTCTGATCACATGACCAGTATACTTTCTTATCACAGGGAACCTGGACTTTCTTATCACAAGTGACATATAGACCTTATGATTGCAATGACCTGTAGACTTCTGATCACAAGTGGACCTGTTGACCTTCTGCCCAAAAGTGACCTGTAGACTTTCTGGCCGCAAGAGACCTGTCACTTGATAAAAGTGACCTGTAGACTTTCTGGTCATAAGTGACGTGTAGACTTTCTGATCATACGAGACCTGTAGACTTTCTTATCACAAGTGGCCTGTAGACATTTTGATCACAAGTGATCTATAGGCTTTCTAATCAGAAGTGACCTGCAAACCATTTGATCACACGGGACCTATAGACCTAAGGGCATTATCTATGAAGTGAAGAATGAACATTTGTGTTCAGATAGCTCGCTTAGAACTTCGTGTGTAGTTCACACCCGTCCACCTGTTCAAGTTGTTGCTACAAATTGTGAGTGCATTGGACTAATTTTGCGTGAGGGTTAGCATTCCCTAATACCAGCGTCCCTGTCCATCAGACGAATACTTCTCCGATTTCACAGATACTTGTTGTTTACGTCCCCATGTCAAGGAGGAGAAATCAACATTTAGGCCCAAGTGACTCGCGTGCGAAACGAACCCTTTATATCGCGCTCAGCAGATAAAGTTTACGCGGCAAACCTCTCAGCCACGCCGACAGCCACACAGATTTTAACAATAACTAGTTTTGTAGAGGTCAGCATGGCCGAATGGATAGGAACGTGTGTTCGTAAACATCCGATGTGATGACGTCGAGGTAAGAGGTTCAACTCCTACTCCGGCCAGTTGGACTAAAATGTTGACTTCTCGTCCTGGACTTGGGCACGTAAATTACAAGTACCTCTGAAGTCGGATTGGATTCGCCTGATGGAGATGGATACTAGTAATAGGGAAAGCTAATCCACAGGCAAAATTCAGTCCAGCACAAACAGAAGTAGTGTGTATGGACTAGGCTTGAGTTCAAATATAGAGTTAGTGGCAAGATTGGAATGTACAGTTTATATAACTAACATGTAAAGCTAGAGGTACAACAACTATCAATCAAGCCATTACCCCCTGTCTGTCTCAACAGACAATCTGCCTGGGATGTGTGTATAGGTGGGGATGTGTGTATAGGTGGGGATGTGTGTATAGGTGGGGGATGTGTAGTTGAGAGGTGGCGGATGTTGGGTGGGTGAGTGGGTGTAGGTTGGCTGATGTGTGTGTTGGTGGGTGGGGAAAATTGTGAGGGTGCAGGATGTATGTATGGATAGGTGCGGGATGTGTGGGTTGACGGGGGTATGTGTGTGTGGTTGTGTGATGTGTGTTTTGCTGGGTGGTTGCGGGTGTGTGGGTTGGGTGATGGAGAATATGTCAGTGGGTGTGTGCGTGCCGGTTATGGGATGGGTGTGGGGGTGTATGTGTGGGTGGGGAAATGTGTGTGGGTGGGGGATCGGTGGGTGGGTGACGGCATGTATGTTTGCCTGAGCATGTGTGAGTGCGTGGAGGTATGTGTGGGTGGGGTGTGGTGGGTGGGGGATGTGTGGATGGCTGAGGGATGTGTGGGTGGCTGCGGGGTATGAGGGTGGATGGGGGATGTGTCTCACAACATGCAATATGCACTGTTTATGCTTACAAAATCCATTTGACAATGTTTTTTTTCCCCTATGTAAATGTAACATGCACATGTGATGAATGAAAGATGAGTGATCGAAAGGGCCGAATGTAAGACGGGCCTGCGTGTCCAATTTGTTACCCTTTTAAATTAAAGTTCGTTCGTTCGTTCTTTCGTTCAACCAGAAGGTACAATAACCCATTCAGTTCTATAAGGCGAAAGATAGTTTTGGAGAGCCATTGCAGCCAGACTTCGTTGTGGAGACGGCACTTAATTGATTGATTCAGTTCTATCTATTACTGTTATTTTTATTACCCAGAGAGTTTGACACATTGTACCTGTGTTCTTGTCTTAACTCTTTACGGACTCTAGGATGTTGTGAAGGATTCACTGCGGGAAAGAAACATTGTACCCGTGTTCTCGTCTTAACTCTTTACGGACTCTAGGATGTTGTGAAGGATTCACTGCGGGAAAGAAACATTGTACCCGTGTTCTCGTCTTAACTCTTTACGGACTCTAGGATGTTGTGAAGGATTCACTGCGGGAAAGAAACCAATGTTGCGTGTCCTTTGCAGAACAATGCGATCAAGACCGGGTTAATTTTCTAGGTAATTTCGCGCTCAGTATTTTGCCATTGCTGTCTGAACGAGACGTCAACGTGGAAGTCTTACTGACCGATGTGTGGAAATAACCCATTACCCCGCCGTCAGCGCACAGGAAGCGTGAGTGCGACAAATTCCTCGGTTAGAAATGAAGATTAATTATTTAAAAAAAATTTTTTTCATATCCTTTACAAGACATCGCAGTCAACCCTAGCATTTTTGGCTATTTGTGATTTCTTGGCACATTTACGTTCAGTAGTTTGACTTTGCCGGTGTCCTTTGTGAAGGGGTTAAGGACGCTGTTCGTAACCGTCGTATACTCACTTACTGAAACACAGCTGCGCGAGATTTGGCAGCGGATCGTGTCGCGTTGTTTTCTTACGGAAAGGTATGTGAGCCGGTCGTTCAGAAAGTAATAGCAAACTACTGAACGTAAAACCTGCTAAGACATCAACAGCAGCTGAAAAATGCTGGTGTTGACTGCAGTGTCCTGTAAATAATTTATGGGAAAACAAAGTTTGTCTTTGCTTTCTGAACGACCGGCACTCACACCTTTATATGGAAACCAACGATCATGATCATGTGCCATACCTGTAAGCGTGGGCGGTCATGTCTCGCCATCTCACTCGATCATAAGAGGTGTGGATCAGCTCAGTGTTCTTGCCTGGACCTTGCCACTGATCAAGCCATCCTGGTATTTACTTCTCTGCCTTCCTCTTGTTCTTTTCCCCTCAATCTTGCCAGTTGTCACCAAGTTCTTCAATGTATTTCTTATATTGTGACTGTTCCGAGATGATTGTAAAGATTAAGTTGCTTAAGAATAGTCCCATTTACTTGCATATTACATTGTGATATTTCGTTTTTCCTAGTGACGACCATATTCTGTGTCTTCTCACAATGTAATTCTAACCTTAGTTGTTCACTGTGTGCAACAACAGCATCTACCAAATGTTGCAGATCCTGCTCATTGTCTGCGATCAATACTATATCATCTGCATATCTAATGTTATTGATGTTTCTTCCTCCAGTGATGATTT
This sequence comes from Cepaea nemoralis, assembly GCA_014155875.1. NCBI lineage: Eukaryota > Metazoa > Mollusca > Gastropoda > Stylommatophora > Helicidae > Cepaea > Cepaea nemoralis. The sequence goes on along the minus strand of JACEFZ010003765.1, from coordinate 57,633 downwards.
CTTTCATATCTTCTACATTTCTCTACAGGGAAAAAGAAGGTCTGGAGACATTACACATCCCAGTCTCACACCTCTCTTAACAGGCTGATATTGATCTACGTCATTGTCAATCTACATGGCAGCTTATTGTTTCCAATATATGTTTTTTTACAAGTCTAAGCGTTCAACTTTACACCTGTCGGAGCTTCAATCTTAGACCAGTTGCCGACCAAGTCTTAAGACTGGACTGCAATGTCATGGCATTCAGTCTTTAGGTTGGATCTCCACGCACCAGGATAAGGATTGTAAGCTCCCAACTGCACTCCTCTGCCCGAAGCCGTTGGCACAATGTGGGTGTAGGGTTTGATGAGCGCCGCCCAACATTCGGTCGCTAACAGAAAGCAGGTAGCACAGTCTTACTGTTATATGGTAGTTCAGTCATATCTAATCATAAATATAATAATAAGCAATGTCATTATCGATTGCCATCATCATCAATTTGTATCTTGTTTACTTTAAAGTCTGGAACTTCCCTCTACAAACACCCGAAGTGGTTGTTTGGCATTTAGAGCATAAAATGTCTGCCACCTCAAGTAGCTTGCCGTTAACTAAGAGTTAAGACTCCAGAAATGGAAAGAAATTTGGTTAAGTCCTTGCCACTAAGGCAAGTCGCCATGACACTTAATAATGACTATTCACACAACGGACGTGGAAAGAGAGCGTATTTATTCTACCGCCATAAATCAGACGCTAATCGTGGAAACGGGACTATTTGCACAAAGATAGCGCATTTATTGAGTTTATTTTGCCGTGTTATTACAGTGACTCTCAGGATTTTCTGCCATTTCTAGCCGTAAATCACGCCTTGTGTCCGGGGTGGTCTGTATTAAATAACCTGCATGGAGAAAGCAGGCTGTTATAATTTACAGGTATGAATATGCCAGTGGTTTTCATTATGTGGTATAGCCTAGAAGCGGGTAGTTCCTGGGTTCGGGCGCAAGTTTCTTACACTAGGAAGGGCTCCGTATCAAAACTATCAGAGGGGTAGCCGTGGCAGAGAGGTTATTGTGACCGCCCCAGGCCCAGAAGGAAGCTCGGAATCGTGCCGCGAATTTTGTCAAGAACCGTTCATGTCTAATGATATCACACGTCTGCCCCTGGTTTGTTGGGTCGTGAGATCGGATCACAAACTTCTTGGATAAGTGCGAAAAATAGGAGGTCCCGAATTGCAAATTATGCACGCTAAAAATCTCACGGCAGTTGGAAATTGCAAAGAGTAGGCCTTAAGACCACTACTCTGGTAAAATTGTTAGGAACAAAGTAAACCTACTCACGGGTAGATAGAGCCCGTTACCGTGTATGGAAGCTGTCCACAAACACATGCCGAAGTGGGACACACTGACCTCTGAGGTGCATAACCTAGGTGGGACGCACTCACCTCGAAAAAGGAACGATGACGAGAGCGAATAAGAGAAAGAAGAAAACTATAAGAAAGTAACGGTAACATTCTGGTGGCTACTGCAAACAAATTAAAGCAACAGTCGTGAGACCATGCATCGTTCCTGTGTCATGAGCGATGTGAGTCATGAGAGATGTGAGTCATTGATGTTGTGAGTCATGGGGAATGTGAATCATGGACGATGTGAATCATGGAAGATGTGAGTCATGGGAGATGTGAATCATGGGAGATCTGAGTCATGGGAGATGTGAGTCATGGAAGATGTGAATCATGGACGATGTGAATCATGGACGATGTGAATCATGGGAGATTGATTCATGGGAGATGTGAGTCATGGACGATGTGAATCATGGACGATGTGAATCATGGAAGATGTGAGTCATGGGAGATGTGAATCATGGGAGATGTGAATCATGGGAGATCTGAGTCATGGGAGAGGTGAGTCATGGGAGATGTGAGTCATGGGCGATGTGAATCATGGGAGATGTGAATCATGGGAGATTGATTCAATGGGAGATGTGAGTCATGGCCGATGTGAATCATGGGAGATGTTAGTCATGGGAGATGTGAGTCATGAGAGATGTAAGTCATGGACGATGTGAATCATGGGAGATTGATTCATGGAAGATGTGAGTCATGGCCGATGTGAGTCATGGGAGATGTGAGTCATAGGAGATGTGAGTCTTGGGAGATGTGAGTCATGGAGGATGTGAATCATGGGAGATGTGAGTCATGGGAGATGTGAGTCATGGACGATGTGAATCATGGGAGATGTGAGTCATGGCCCATTCCGCAATTTAAAGAAGACAGTCGGAGCTTTTGAACTTCAATGTTACATGAAAGGTCCTTTAAAACATGGCCGACCAAGAAGAAGTGAAATACTGACAACATAAAGATCTGAATACTGAATCACGTTGTCTCATAAACAGCAGTGTCATGTCTCTGAAATGAAATACTTTCGCCTTATTTCTTTGTTTTTCTTAACGTTCGCTCGCTTTGAACTTAAGCGTAGTCCATACAAGTACTACTACTTCTAGTGCACTGAACTGATTTTTGCGTGTGGATTAGCTTTCCCTATTACCAGTGCCCCTCGCCATCAGGTGAACCCACTTCGATTTCAGTGGTACTTGTAATTTACTCCTCCAAGTCAAGGACGAGACGTCAACATTTTAGTCCAGCTGACCGGTGTAGGGGTTGAACTCGCTATCCCCGAATCAGTACAGCGAGTGTTTAAGAACGAACGCTCTGAATCATTCGGCCACGTTGACCACAGTGGTTAGGAAAGAAGATTCATGGCTGTCTGGTTCCTGGAAGAAGAGGCATGGGGACGACTAGCGCGAACAAGGAATAAGGCTATTTAAGACACAAAGGGCATGGGAAGTCATGAGGCAAGAGAGTTGGCCACAGATATTGAAGACACAAAGGGCATGGGAAATCATGAGGCAAGAAAGTTAGGCAAAGATACTGAAGACACAAAGGGCATGGGAAATCATGAGGCAAGAAAGTTAGGCAAAGATATTGAAGACACAAAGGGCATGGGAAGTCATGAGGCAAGAGAGTTGGCCAAAGATATTGAAGACACAAAGGGCATGGGAAATCATGAGGCAAGAAAGTTAGGCAAAGATATTGAAGACACAAAGGGCATGGGAAATCATGAGGCAAGAAAGTTAGGCAAAGATATTGAAGACACAAAGGGCATGGGAAATCATGAGGCAAGAAAGTTAGGCAAATATATTTAAGACACAAAGGGCATGGGAAGTCATGAGGCAAGAGAGTTGGCCAAAGATATTGAAGACACAAAGAGCATGGGAAATCATGAGGAACGAAAGTTAGGCAAAGATATTGAAGACACAAAGGGCAGGGGAAATCATGAGGCAAGAAAGTTAGGCAAAGATATTGAAGACACAAAGGGCATGGGAAGTCATGAGGCAAGAGAGTTGGCCAAAGATATTGAAGACACTAAGGGCGTGGGAAATCATGAGGCAAGAGAGTTGGCCATAGATAGAGAATATGTTTGGCTGACAGTGATGAGCGCTTCGTTCTGGAGTAGACTTATTGTATGATGATTTCTGACATTACATTTAGTAATATTAACGGATGGTAGTTAGTTAGTTAGTTAGTTAGATAGTTAGTTAGTTAGTTAGTTGGCTGGTTGGTTGGTTGGTTAGTTAGTTAGTTAGTTAGTTAGTTAGTTAGTTAGTTAGTTAGTTAGTTAGTCGCGGTTCCAACGTCACGGCCAAGGGGTGCGTAAAAATGCTCCATTCTTGTACCAGTGAATATCACACAAAATGCTCCTCTCTATCCTATGTGAAAAGTGGAACAGCCAGGAATCTCGACAAACCAACAGCCTGCACATTTACACTGTGCATAATGCTTCTACCAGAATGCCAACACAAAAGTCCGCCACGACAAATATAGTTCATCGTCGATGGAAGCGAAGATCACTAGAAAACCAGCAGCCACACATTACTGTATAAAGAAAACCCATTTTTAGTTCAGCAACCAGCTGCCGCCATTTGTCCGAATGTCACGAAATCACTGTCATTCTCGATAAGATGATAAATGCACAGCGGCAGGTTATATTCAAACTTACAAATTGTTTGCAACTAATGGGGACATTCCTGTCGGATCAAAGGCGCCGCTAGTCTTTGAGGATTCCCCGGAGAAACGGGAAAAGAGTTTCCCGGTTGTCTTGGACAAGACTCAAGATGAAAGGCAAAGCGCCGCCGTGATTCGGTTGCCACATGTTGTTGACAGGAGAATGACGTCACGAGGTCAATCCCAGACTGTATAAAAACAGACTTTGTGTCGGGAGAGTGCACAATAAAGTTGACCTAGGCTAACGTGTTGAATAGCTCAGTGCTCGGAGTGAAAAGAATCCCGCATGTTTATTATCAGTGTATTTGAGAAAAAAACATGTGTCTTTCATGGCAAATTGGAGATTCAATTCGGATTGTGAGCTAGGAATTCATAGGGTATCTACACTTAGCATTTAAATGTTATTAATGTAGAATAGTAAAATGATAGTAGAGTTTAGAACTTTAACGTAGTGGTTGCTTTGTAGTCAAGTATAGAAACAGTGTCGGCGACAGTAGACAGTCGCAGTGTTAAACTAACTAGTGTGAGATGTAAATTAGCTCAGCTAGTTGAGGATAGTGAAAGGGGATGATATTTAGTGTGATTGGAAATGGTTGGGGGATAGGGGAAATGTCCAATGGTGGGATATTCCAGTGGGGGTCTACTGGGGTTCTACACTTTGTGTATTGGTCTTTCCTTGTCTTGCCCTAACTCAGGCCCGGGTGATGAGCTCCTCTGACATGACAGAGATTGGTTCACTGTCATGGATCTGAGTAAGACTGTAGGCCTACACTCATCTAATAGGAGTCAGTATCAGATTGCTCTCACCGAGTCTGTTGTGTCTCTTTCACAGGTTCCCCTCGGGTTTTCAAAGAACAGATGCTGAATTGTTCGTATCATGGAGAACTTGGTACGAGGAGATCTGTTCAGTGGCCGGTGCATTTGGCCCCTGAGAAAAGGGTTTATTATTTCACACCACTCGTGAAAGAAATAATGGAGTGTTAGGGTTCACACCACGGGTGTAGGAACAATATCGTGTTTGATTTCACACCACAAGTGAAATAACATTAGAGTGTTTGCTTTTCACACTACAAGTGAAATAACATTAGAGTGTTTGCTTTTCACACTACAAGTGAAATAACATTAGAGTGTTTTAACATTTTCACACCACCTGTGAAATATTAATAGGAATTAATTCAAAGAACGAGAACAGTGTAATAGTGAAAACGGTAGGACTTGTAAGAATGAATCATTTATTCCACGGAACAGTGTTACTTGTTTTCACTAGACAAGGAAGGTTTATGTCTCGGAACCATATAGACATTTATTAACAGGGTGTGTGATCGCTGCCGGTACAGTATCAGACTATATTCGTGATTGGTGACCAGGTATCTGGGTTATCAAAGGGCTACCGGAGAGAGTCAACATCGAACAAGAGGGACGCATCGTGTGGTGAGGTGTTTGTTTACTGACCCGTGATGATGTGGTGTAACTCGTACAATGATGATCAGACTGTGATCCGGAGCTTTGTAGTCTGATTTCTACATATACACCTTAGAATATACGACACATATTCTACACATTACACACACACACACACACACACACACACACACACACACACACACACACACACACACACACACACACACACACACACACACACACACACACACACACACTTCTCCTACATATACTCTTTGCTTTAATAAATTTCTTGTATTTATTTGTTGAAGCTAGAGTTGTCAAGTATGTTATGTTGGGGAAGAATGAGAGGGGGCATAATCCAGGGGTGATTAAGAGTGAGAAGAAGGTGTCTTTAGACTGAGGGAGTGTTGTGGACGGAGTCTGGTGGATATCTCCAGAATAGTGATATTGAATTTTAAAAAATGTGGGTGTTGATTCCCCTCACTCCAGGGACGACACTATAGAAGTAATATCTCTCAAGACACTATAGTAGAGAGCAAGTACTTATCACGACACCGAACATGCAGTACACGACACAAACAACCGCGGACAGTTGTAAAAGCACTCCACACGAAATTAAAGGACGTTTTAAATGTGTAACCAGAATAGATCGATACAAAAAAAAGTTATCTCGTCATGAACGCTTTTAAATTTCGACGCCCAACATTGATCTGCCTTTCCTAAAGAGTTAATTTCCAACGCTAAATATATTATTGAAATGTATGAACATACTGGGGCTTAGAATTAAACTCAGTAATCTCTTGTGTTAGAATTGATAATTTTGTATCGTGCTACCTGGCATTCTGTATAAATTGTAGGTATTAACGTAGCAGCTTTACGAAGATCACAGTCCTATCTGAATCTGAGTTTTTGTTGAACATATAGACATGGGATTTTAAAAAATCAGACCACACGCTGTTTGGCTACATGTTATTTATAACTACATATGTGCCAGGCTGGTCTATCAATGGCCAAGGGCACAAATAATATTTTTAAAAAACGGATACTAAGGGAAAGCATATGTACAGTAACAGAACTAAACATATACTAGATCAGGGTATTAGGAGTTGAGTTCCAGTAGCTTATTTTACCTTATGTGGAGTTAATGTCCCGGTATACCGGGGTGTCAAGAACCGACATCACAGCACTCTGGACATTCCCATGATCAAGCCTGAATATTACCTTATTTGGAGTTAATTTCCCGGTATACCTCGGTGTCAAGAATCGATATCACAGCACTCAGGACATTCCCATACGGGCTCTGTCCTCATCGTCAACAGCAAGCGAAGGCTCCCTATACTTCTCCTGCGTTCATCCGGAGAGTTTTCGGACGTGATTGCGTTGTGCCTGTTTACAGCAGAGCTACGTTCTTGCGCCGTTAGGCCGACACATCCGATTTCTGCGGGCATTTGTTGACCGGATTAACCTTCCCGGGGTCCTTATACTAATGGTATCATTTGCAATCTGATTATGTGTCTGTCTTCTTCGAAGTGCTGATTGTCGGGGAGATCCTCTGTAGCATTATTCTCTTTAGGCTATGATGATCTATCTGTTCTTTCACGCTATACACATGATTATTCCAAAGGGTCCTGACCACTTCTGCATTATCATGCACCAATACCCCACCCAACGGTCCAGACACAGCCACACATCTGCCTTATCATGCACCAATACCTCACCAAGAGGTGTAGACACAGCCACACATCTGCATTATCATGCACCAATACCCCACCCAACGGTCCAGACACAGCCAATATGTCCGCCAGCCCGTTTTCCACAACACCAGTATGTCCTGGGGGAAAGATCCAACAGATGCTTTCTATCTTGGGTGTTTGAATTAAAGAATGCCACTCTAATCATAGCAAGCTTGTTTTAGCCGTTCTCAGTATGCTCTGTGAGTCCGTTACAATCACGACATGCATGTGTTGTTTGTCCTCCAGCCAGCGGAACGATTGTAACTTCCTCTATCTCCACTCTCAAATAATCCAGACTGTTTCACCGCCTCCTTCTCTCTCCATTCCCTCTTCTTCATAGAGGATGACAGTCATCCTGCCTGTCTGTGTCATTTCTCAGAGTCATGTCTAGTACACTCATATTAGAACGCTGGAACGATGATCCGTGTGTAATTAACAGGCAGATACTTCCGGTGGTGTGTATAGTATTAGACATTTACATATTATAGGCCACGGCACAAGAAGTATAGTTTAGTTTAGTTTTAGTTTAGTTTAGTCGACTGATCAACATCACGGCACACGGGTGTAACCCGTAAGTGCTACGTTCTATTCTCAATTCAAGCCTGGGTCCGGAGAGTATCAACTCAGTGCACGAACTCCGTTGCACCAGCGAGGATCCTGAAATACTTTGGGCAGATTTTAACTCGAAATTTTGTCCTGGCAGCGCCGATATGCTTGCTACTCTTTGTCGATTTCCAACTGCAAATGGAAGTTTTACGTGCGCAACAATACACACGGGCGTCCGATCTCACTACCCAGAGACCAGGGGAAATTTTATTACTAGAAGTCAGTAGTATAGTAGGAGGTCTATCCCCCCCCCCCCAAGGAGAAGGTGCGCACCTATTTTACTAAGAATAAAGAAGGAGGTGCCGGTAGGTGCTGTCGTTTTTAGTAAGCGCAAAGAAGGAGGTGCGGGACATAACTCATGAGTAAAAAATCGTCTGTTTTTGTGATATTACCTCCCCTTTTTGAAGAATTTCATTTTTTTAAAAAATTAAAATTTAATTATTCCTGGTATCGTAGGTTGTAGTCGGCGGGTCTTAGTGGCGTTAGTTGTTAAGGGATGGGTTGAGTTGCGATGTAGCTAGGTAAATGCTTCCGAGCACTATCATCATATCCTTTTAGAGCTTCAAATGAAAACCTTACAAATATCAAATGGCCAGTAGTATTGATTTTAATGGGTATGGCTTAGCGAAAGTCGGTGTTAAGGAGTGGGTAGCGGTTACTAGTGAGCCGTAGAGGGCCGTAGTGGTTTAAACAATATCATCATACAGATTAAAAATGAAAACCTTAAAAAAGTAAAGATGACCGGTATTATTGCATTTAGTGGGTATGACCTGTGATATCCATGTTAAGGGGGTGGGGTGAGTGGATGAGTAATTAGATAAACGCTTCTGAACACTATCATCGGGTTCGAATCCCAGTGGGGAGGTCTAGTGGTAGAAGAAATATTGATAATGTTTTTGTTACTTAGTTGTGATGGAGAGCTCTGGTGTTATTAATCCGGCTATATTTAGAAAAGGAGCTTGCTGTGTGCTGGTTGCTGAGTATGTTTAGGTGGTACCCCAGACACTGTGGAAGTGACAGGTTCGACTCTTGGTTACTTTGTCGTTGGTAAATTGCCAGTCATCAACGTGTGGGTGTCTAGTTTATCATACGGGTCAGGGTCACTTTGTCCGGCCGTGTCGCCGCAGCCACAAGTCCCACCACTGATGAAAACCACAGGCATCAAATTTTACACTTGTACCTATGCGTCACAAAATATAACATAACTTAAAATCAGAATACGATTCAAAATCACAACAGGTGTTGCCAAAAATCAATACTCATCTTCATAACGGCTAATCCAGGGGATTATCGTCATCGTAATGACCAAGTCAGGTTATTGCTATTACTGATATCTTCAGGGCTGCAAATAGTTCGCGATATTAATAAAGGTTCATATAAAGGTTGGAAGGGGATTAAGAGCGTAACACCTATTGTCGTAATATCCTATAAAAATCAATAGCACTACTCTCGAGTTTTCTCATATGTGGCGGTTGGGGTTTATGGGCTAGGTGTGTGTGTCCTTATGCAGTTAAAACGGGTGGTATGAGTAGGAGATATCACAAACAGTATCAGCATGTGCCACTTTGTTCTTAAATATCAGTAGTTCGTTATTCTTGTGACAGTGAAAACGATTGGGGTTTGAAAAAGGATGGTGTACTATGTGATACATGTCACCCCTGTCAGCGCATCGTAGCTGTGATCTGGGTTGTCGCCTATTACATCCGGGTGTGAAAATAATCAAACATATTTCAAATCAGATCAATAGGCATGCCTCTATATAACTGCACTGCGAACTTGGTTAGAGTCTACTTTAGGAAGTATTGTATGTTTGAAGTAGTTGAAAGAATTCAAGTACATTATTACAAGGTAAATTAAACACAGTGATATGTATAAAATATCACACACCCGTGTTACATTAGCACATAAGTACAAAGCACAAGGGTATGAAATACGCTGGTGTATTAGTTACATACAAATGAACCATACAACATACCGGCAAGTCCGCTACGGGACCTAACTCGTGTGAAGTTATGTCTGTAACCAACAGAAATGTGTGTGTGGTAATAACTACAATGTCTGTCTTTCATCATGTATCTGACCTGTTTGCATACCACTACATTCCTTCGTTCACTTGTTGTATACTACCAATCAGGGTAATTGTCCTATAATTGACCCACATGTTATGTTAGACAAGCATTGATGGCTGTTCACTTGTGGTCTACAACCAATCAGGGTAATTGTCTTAGAATTGACCCACATTTTATGTTAGACAAGCATTGATTGGCTGGCAACTATAAGGTGGGCGGGGCTTACTGTATGTAATATATATCCAACTCACTACCTCTCACTCACTTTGTGATGTACACAAGAACGACGAAAGATTGGATCTTCAGTTTTGTGATTATTCAATGACTATTTGCCTTCAAGTTTAGAAGTTTGCCATTTACCGTTTTGTCTCAGTATCCACGGACTATCAGCCCATATACGGACCTACAGCTTTTGCGGCTCTTTCTTCCAATTTTTGGACATTCACAACTGCCTTGTAAGAATTATCAGCCAGATTCTTACCCTGACGCATCCGAAGTGTAAGAAACCTCGTATTCTGCCATAGTTTACAACGTCATCTGCAAAGAAGTCACGGCGTTTGAAACAAAGACGAGGAAAAAAGTGTTCGGGATTGAAACAGTTTACTAGACTAGTGAATAAAAACATCTTGTTGTTTGAGTATTTGACTTACCTATCTAGCCAACATCGTGTTATCGACCCTTTTGGGGAAAGATAGAAACTAAATATATTCAACGCTATATTCATCGGCTCACTGTGAACGTGTGTCAAGTCGACAGTTGCTTGTCTCAGTATCAAGTCGCTAGTGAACATGCCTAAAAATACAAAGATGTAAAATAGGCAATCATCTGAGAACCACTTATGTGCAACTTGTGGGAAAGGTTTCACTGAAAGGCGCAGTCTGCTTCGCCATACTCGGACCAGTCACAGTACCAAGGAGCAAGTGTATTCGTGTCACACTTGTGGTCATAAGTTTAACAGAAAAGACAATCTACAACGTCACATTACAAAGGAACACACTACACCAGAAGTATCACCCAGTGTAATACCAACAGACGCTTCAACACCCGCTTCAGCAACACTACGTAAGAGACATGTGGCTACTAATAGTGATGTGGCAGTCAGCGAGAAGAAGACTAAACAAGACGAAACTCCCAGCCAGTCAGTGACACACAACCTAAGGATGAAGCGGTCTTTACACACTCTTCCAGATGATATTAGACAAGTATACACCGACAACTGGAGTAGTATCAAAACACATCACAAAATAAACAAATATATGTCTGTCTATACATTTATATTAGCCCACACACAATCCACCCTTAAAGACTGGGCATCTACCGTGAATACCTTGAGTAGTATAGTAGGAGGTCTATCCCCCAAGGAGAAGGTGCGCACCTATTTTACTAAGAATAAAGAAGGAGGTGCCGGTAGGTGCTGTCGTTTTTAGTAAGCGCAAAGAAGGAGGTGCGGGACATAACTCATGAGTAAAAAATCGTCTGTTTTTGTGATATTACCTCCCCTTTTTGAAGAATTTTATTTTTTTAAAAAATTAAAATTTAATTATTCCTGGTATCGTAGGTTGTAGTCGGCGGGTCTTAGTGGCGTTAGTTGTTAAGGGATGGGTGAGTTGCGATGTAGCTAGGTAAATGCTTCGAGCACTATCATCATATCCTTTTAGAGCTTCAATGAAAACCTTACAAATATCAAATGGCCAGTAGTATTGATTTTAATGGGTATGGCTTAGCGAAAGTCGGTGTTAAGGAGTGGGTAGCGGTTACTAGTGAGCCGTAGAGGGCCGTAGTGGTTTAAACAATATCATCATACAGATTAAAAATGAAAACCTTAAAAAAGTAAAGATGACCGGTATTATTGCATTTAGTGGGTATGACCTGTGATATCCATTGTTAAGGGGTGGGGTGAGTGGATGAGTAATTAGATAAACGCTTCTGAACACTATCATCGGGTTCGAATCCCAGTGGGGAGGTCTAGTGGTAGAAGAAATATTGATAATGTTTTTGTTACTTAGTTGTGATGGAGAGCTCTGGTGTTATTAATCCGGCTATATTTAGAAAAGGAGCTGCTGTGTGCTGGTTGCTGAGTATGTTTAGGTGGTACCCCAGACACTGTGGAAGTGACAGGTTCGACTCTTGGTACTTTGTCGTTGGTAAATTGCCAGTCATCAACGTGTGGGTGTCTAGTTTATCATACGGGTCAGGGTCACTTTGTCCGGCCGTGTCGCCGCAGCCACAAGTCCCACCACTGATGAAAACCACAGGCATCAAATTTTACACTTGTACCTATGCGTCACAAAATATAACATAACTTAAAAATCAGAATACGATTCAAAATCACAACAGGTGTTGCCAAAAATCAATACTCATCTTCATAACGGCTAATCCAGGGGATTATCGTCATCGTAATGACCAAGTCAGGTTATTGCTATTACTGATATCTTCAGGGCTGCAAATAGTTCGCGATATTAATAAAGGTTCATATAAAGGTTGGAAGGGATTAAGAGCGTAACACCTATTGTCGTAATATCCTATAAAAATCAATAGCACTACTCTCGAGTTTTCTCATATGTGGCGGTTGGGGTTTATGGGCTAGGTGTGTGTGTCCTTATGCAGTTAAAACGGGTGGTATGAGTAGGAGATATCACAAACAGTATCAGCATGTGCCACTTTGTTCTTAAATATCAGTAGTTCGTTATTCTTGTGACAGTGAAAACGATTGGGGTTTGAAAAAGGATGGTGTACTATGTGATACATGTCACCCCTGTCAGCGCATCGTAGCTGTGATCTGGGTTGTCGCCTATTACATCCGGGTGTGAAAATAATCAAACATATTTCAAATCAGATCAATAGGCATGCCTCTATATAACTGCACTGCGAACTTGGTTAGAGTCTACTTTAGGAAGTATTGTATGTTTGAAGTAGTTGAAAGAATTCAAGTACATTATTACAAGGTAAATTAAACACAGTGATATGTATAAAATATCACACACCCGTGTTACATTAGCACATAAGTACAAAGCACAAGGGTATGAAATACGCTGGTGTATTAGTTACATACAATGAACCATACAACATACCGGCAAGTCCGCTACGGGACCTAACTCGTGTGAAGTTATGTCTGTAACCAACAGAAATGTGTGTATGGTAATAACTACAATGTCTGTCTTTCATCATGTATCTGACCTGTTTGCATACCACTACATTCCTTCGTTCACTTGTTGTATACTACCAATCAGGGTAATTGTCCTATAATTGACCCACATGTTATGTTAGACAAGCATTGATTGGCTGTTCACTTGTGGTCTACAACCAATCAGGATAATTGTCTTAGAATTGACCCACATTTTATGTTAGACAAGCATTGATTGGCTGGCAACTATAAGGTGGGCGGGGCTTACTGTATGTAATATATATCCAACTCACTACCTCTCACTCACTTTGTGATGTACACAAGAACGACGAAAGATTGGATCTTCAGTTTTGTGATTATTCAATGACTATTTGCCTTCAAGTTTAGAAAGTTTGCCATTTACCGTTTTGTCTCAGTATCCACGGACTATCAGCCATATACGGACCTACAGCTTTTGCGGCTCTTTCTTCCAATTTTTGGACATTCACAACTGCCTTGTAAGAATTATCAGCCAGATTCTTACCCTGACGCATCCGAAGTGTAAGCAACCTCGTTATTCTGCCATAGTTTACAACGTCATCTGCAAAGAAGTCATCGGCGTTTGAAACAAAGACGAGGAAAAAAGTGTTCGGGATTGAAACAGTTTACTAGACTAGTGAATAACACATCTTGTTGTTTGAGTATTTGACTTACCTATCTAGCCAACATCGTGTTATCGACCTTTGGTGAAAGATAGAAACTAAATATATTCAACGCTATATTCATCGGCTCACTGTGAACGTGTGTCAAGTCGACAGTTGCTTGTCTCAGTATCAAGTCGCTAGTGAACATGCCTAAAAATACAAAGATGTCAACTAGGCAATCATCTGAGAACCACTTGTGTGCAACTTGTGGGAAAGGTTTCACTGAAAGGCGCAGTCTGCTTCGCCATACTCGGACCAGTCACAGTACCAAGGAGCAAGTGTATTCGTGTCACACTTGTGGTCATAAGTTTAACAGAAAAGACAATCTACAACGTCACATTACAAAGGAACACACTACACCAGAAGTATCACCCAGTGTAATACCAACAGACGCTTCAACACCCGCTTCAGCAACACTACGTAAGAGACATGTGGCTACTAATAGTGATGTGGCAGTCAGCGAGAAGAAGACTAAACAAGACGAAAACTCCCAGCCAGTCAGTGACACACAACCTAAGGATGAAGCGGCTTCTTTACACACTCTTCCAGATGATATTAGACAAGTATACACCGACAACTGGAGTAGTATCAAAACACATCACAAAATAAACAAATATATGTCTGTCTATACATTTTATATTAGCCCACACACAATCCACCCTAAAGACTGGGCATCTACCTTGAATACCTTGAGTAGTATAGTAGGAGGTCTATCCCCCCCAAGGAGAAGGTGCGCACCTATTTTACTAAGAATAAAGAAGGAGGTGCCGGTAGGTGCTGTCGTTTTTAGTAAGCGCAAAGAAGGAGGTGCGGGACATAACTCATGAGTAAAAAATCGTCTGTTTTTGTGATATTACCTCCCCTTTTTGAAGAATTTTATTTTTTTAAAAATTAAAATTTAATTATTCCTGGTATCGTAGGTTGTAGTCGGCGGGTCCTAGTGGCGTTAGTTGTTAAGGGATGGGTGAGTTGCGATGTAGCTAGGTAAATGCTTCCGAGCACTATCATCATATCCTTTTAGAGCTTCAAATGAAAACCTTACAAATATCAAATGGCCAGTAGTATTGATTTTAATGGGTATGGCTTAGCGAAAGTCGGTGTTAAGGAGTGGGTAGCGGTTACTAGTGAGCCGTAGAGGGCCGTAGTGGTTTAAACAATATCATCATACAGATTAAAAATGAAAACCTTAAAAAAGTAAAGATGACCGGTATTATTGCATTTAGTGGGTATGACCTGTGATATCCATTGTTAAGGGGTGGGGTGAGTGGATGAGTAATTAGATAAACGCTTCTGAACACTATCATCGGGTTCGAATCCCAGTGGGGAGGTCTAGTGGTAGAAGAAATATTGATAATGTTTTTGTTACTTAGTTGTGATGGAGAGCTCTGGTGTTATTAATCCGGCTATATTTAGAAAAGGAGCTGCTGTGTGCTGGTTGCTGAGTATGTTTAGGTGGTACCCCAGACACTGTGGAAGTGACAGGTTCGACTCTTGGTACTTTGTCGTTGGTAAAATTGCCAGTCATCAACGTGTGGGTGTCTAGTTTATCATACGGGTCAGGGTCACTTTGTCCGGCCGTGTCGCCGCAGCCACAAGTCCCACCACTGATGAAAACCACAGGCATCAAATTTTACACTTGTACCTATGCGTCACAAAATATAACATAACTTAAAAATCAGAATACGATTCAAAATCACAACAGGTGTTGCCAAAAATCAATACTCATCTTCATAACGGCTAATCCAGGGGATTATCGTCATCGTAATGACCAAGTCAGGTTATTGCTATTACTGATATCTTCAGGGCTGCAAATAGTTCGCGATATTAATAAAGGTTCATATAAAGGTTGGAAGGGGATTAAGAGCGTAACACCTATTGTCGTAATATCCTATAAAAATCAATAGCACTACTCTCGAGTTTTCTCATATGTGGCGGTTGGGGTTTATGGGCTAGGTGTGTGTGTCCTTATGCAGTTAAAACGGGTGGTATGAGTAGGAGATATCACAAACAGTATCAGCATGTGCCACTTTGTTCTTAAATATCAGTAGTTCGTTATTCTTGTGACAGTGAAAACGATTGGGGTTTGAAAAAGGATGGTGTACTATGTGATACATGTCACCCCTGTCAGCGCATCGTAGCTGTGATCTGGGTTGTCGCCTATTACATCCGGGTGTGAAAATAATCAAACATATTTCAAATCAGATCAATAGGCATGCCTCTATATAACTGCACTGCGAACTTGGTTAGAGTCTACTTTAGGAAGTATTGTATGTTTGAAGTAGTTGAAAGAATTCAAGTACATTATTACAAGGTAAATTAAACACAGTGATATGTATAAAATATCACACACCCGTGTTACATTAGCACATAAGTACAAAGCACAAGGGTATGAAATACGCTGGTGTATTAGTTACATACAAATGAACCATACAACATACCGGCAAGTCCGCTACGGGACCTAACTCGTGTGAAGTTATGTCTGTAACCAACAGAAATGTGTGTGTGGTAATAACTACAATGTCTGTCTTTCATCATGTATCTGACCTGTTTGCATACCACTACATTCCTTCGTTCACTTGTTGTATACTACCAATCAGGGTAATTGTCCTATAATTGACCCACATGTTATGTTAGACAAGCATTGATTGGCTGTTCACTTGTGGTCTACAACCAATCAGGGTAATTGTCTTAGAATTGACCCACATTTTATGTTAGACAAGCATTGATTGGCTGGCAACTATAAGGTGGGCGGGGCTTACTGTATGTAATATATATCCAACTCACTACCTCTCACTCACTTTGTGATGTACACAAGAACGACGAAAGATTGGATCTTCAGTTTTGTGATTATTCAATGACTATTTGCCTTCAAGTTTAGAAAGTTTGCCATTTACCGTTTTGTCTCAGTATCCACGGACTATCAGCCATATACGGACCTACAGCTTTTGCGGCTCTTTCTTCCAATTTTTGGACATTCACAACTGCCTTGTAAGAATTATCAGCCAGATTCTTACCCTGACGCATCCGAAGTGTAAGCAACCTCGTTATTCTGCCATAGTTTACAACGTCATCTGCAAAGAAGTCATCGGCGTTTGAAACAAAGACGAGGAAAAAAGTGTTCGGGATTGAAACAGTTTACTAGACTAGTGAATAACACATCTTGTTGTTTGAGTATTTGACTTACCTATCTAGCCAACATCGTGTTATCGACCTTTGGTGAAAGATAGAAACTAAATATATTCAACGCTATATTCATCGGCTCACTGTGAACGTGTGTCAAGTCGACAGTTGCTTGTCTCAGTATCAAGTCGCTAGTGAACATGCCTAAAAATACAAAGATGTCAACTAGGCAATCATCTGAGAACCACTTATGTGCAACTTGTGGGAAAGGTTTCACTGAAAGGCGCAGTCTGCTTCGCCATACTCGGACCAGTCACAGTACCAAGGAGCAAGTGTATTCGTGTCACACTTGTGGTCATAAGTTTAACAGAAAAGACAATCTACAACGTCACATTACAAAGGAACACACTACACCAGAAGTATCACCCAGTGTAATACCAACAGACGCTTCAACACCCGCTTCAGCAACACTACGTAAGAGACATGTGGCTACTAATAGTGATGTGGCAGTCAGCGAGAAGAAGACTAAACAAGACGAAAACTCCCAGCCAGTCAGTGACACACAACCTAAGGATGAAGCGGCTTCTTTACACACTCTTCCAGATGATATTAGACAAGTATACACCGACAACTGGAGTAGTATCAAAACACATCACAAAATAAACAAATATATGTCTGTCTATACATTTTATATTAGCCCACACACAATCCACCCTAAAGACTGGGCATCTACCTTGAATACCTTGAGTAGTATAGTAGGAGGTCTATCTCCCCAAGGAGAAGGTGCGCACCTATTTTACTAAGAATAAAGAAGGAGGTGCCGGTAGGTGCTGTCGTTTTTAGTAAGCGCAAAGAAGGAGGTGCGGGACATAACTCATGAGTAAAAAATCGTCTGTTTTTGTGATATTACCTCCCCTTTTTGAAGAATTTTATTTTTTTTAAAAATTAAAATTTAATTATTCCTGGTATCGTAGGTTGTAGTCGGCGGGTCTTAGTGGCGTTAGTTGTTAAGGGATGGGTGAGTTGCGATGTAGCTAGGTAAATGCTTCCGAGCACTATCATCATATCCTTTTAGAGCTTCAAATGAAAACCTTACAAATATCAAATGGCCAGTAGTATTGATTTTAATGGGTATGGCTTAGCGAAAGTCGGTGTTAAGGAGTGGGTAGCGGTTACTAGTGAGCCGTAGAGGGCCGTAGTGGTTTAAACAATATCATCATACAGATTAAAAATGAAAACCTTAAAAAAGTAAAGATGACCGGTATTATTGCATTTAGTGGGTATGACCTGTGATATCCATTGTTAAGGGGTGGGGTGAGTGGATGAGTAATTAGATAAACGCTTCTGAACACTATCATCGGGTTCGAATCCCAGTGGGGAGGTCTAGTGGTAGAAGAAATATTGATAATGTTTTTGTTACTTAGTTGTGATGGAGAGCTCTGGTGTTATTAATCCGGCTATATTAGAAAAGGAGCTGCTGTGTGCTGGTTGCTGAGTATGTTTAGGTGGTACCCCAGACACTGTGGAAGTGACAGGTTCGACTCTTGGTACTTTGTCGTTGGTAAAATTGCCAGTCATCAACGTGTGGGTGTCTAGTTTATCATACGGGTCAGGGTCACTTTGTCCGGCCGTGTCGCCGCAGCCACAAGTCCCACCACTGATGAAAACCACAGGCATCAAATTTTACACTTGTACCTATGCGTCACAAAATATAACATAACTTAAAAATCAGAATACGATTCAAAATCACAACAGGTGTTGCCAAAAATCAATACTCATCTTCATAACGGCTAATCCAGGGGATTATCGTCATCGTAATGACCAAGTCAGGTTATTGCTATTACTGATATCTTCAGGGCTGCAAATAGTTCGCGATATTAATAAAGGTTCATATAAAGGTTGGAAGGGGATTAAGAGCGTAACACCTATTGTCGTAATATCCTATAAAAATCAATAGCACTACTCTCGAGTTTTCTCATATGTGGCGGTTGGGGTTTATGGGCTAGGTGTGTGTGTCCTTATGCAGTTAAAACGGGTGGTATGAGTAGGAGATATCACAAACAGTATCAGCATGTGCCACTTTGTTCTTAAATATCAGTAGTTCGTTATTCTTGTGACAGTGAAAACGATTGGGGTTTGAAAAAGGATGGTGTACTATGTGATACATGTCACCCCTGTCAGCGCATCGTAGCTGTGATCTGGGTTGTCGCCTATTACATCCGGGTGTGAAAATAATCAAACATATTTCAAATCAGATCAATAGGCATGCCTCTATATAACTGCACTGCGAACTTGGTTAGAGTCTACTTTAGGAAGTATTGTATGTTTGTGTATGCGCATTTACTACGACTTATAAATGTGTGTAGTATTGGAGAGCGGCCGTTATGTATACATTATCAGAGTATGTTGCCTTACAGGGCTGGTGTAGTGTCTTTGTGTCTGCTACGCTGTATGTATTGTTCTGTTGCCTTGTATTATTTGGAGGGAGTTTCATGTGGTTGTCAAGTTAATTTTTCCCCACTCAGAATCCACATCCCCACTGTCATTAGATGGTTTTTAACTTGTCTGCCCATTGTCCTCGCTTCACATTCATACAATAGTATAGGTTCTATGTAGTACTTAAACACTCTTTTCTACTTGTAATTGACATCTTTATATTAGTCATTATGTTTTCCACCTTACCAAAGACTATCTTCAACATATCGAAGCTTGGTCTATCCTCTTAAAGACAACTACTTCTTGTAGTCTCTTTGCTACATTTCCCCGTGTCAAGCTTCATGTCTCTGATCGTCTGTATTAGTGTGTTAGAAGTAAACCAACATCGCACAAGACAGCCATACACTACCACAATGTATACAAAAAGAAGCAATACACATAATCACAGTATATAAATATAGTACTAAATAGGAAGTAGTTGAAAGAATTCAAGTACATTATTACAAGGTAAATTAAACACAGTGATATGTATAAAATATCACACACCCGTGTTACATTAGCACATAAGTACAAAGCACAAGGGTATGAAATACGCTGGTGTATTAGTTACATACAAATGAACCATACAACATACCGGCAAGTCCGCTACGGGACCTAACTCGTGTGAAGTTATGTCTGTAACCAACAGAAATGTGTGTGTGGTAATAACTACAATGTCTGTCTTTCATCATGTATCTGACCTGTTTGCATACCACTACATTCCTTCGTTCACTTGTTGTATACTACCAATCAGGGTAATTGTCCTATAATTGACCCACATGTTATGTTAGACAAGCATTGATTGGCTGTTCACTTGTGGTCTACAACCAATCAGGGTAATTGTCTTAGAATTGACCCACATTTTATGTTAGACAAGCATTGATTGGCTGGCAACTATAAGGTGGGCGGGGCTTACTGTATGTAATATATATCCAACTCACTACCTCTCACTCACTTTGTGATGTACACAAGAACGACGAAAGATTGGATCTTCAGTTTTGTGATTATTCAATGACTATTTGCCTTCAAGTTTAGAAAGTTTGCCATTTACCGTTTTGTCTCAGTATCCACGGACTATCAGCCATATACGGACCTACAGCTTTTGCGGCTCTTTCTTCCAATTTTTGGACATTCACAACTGCCTTGTAAGAATTATCAGCCAGATTCTTACCCTGACGCATCCAAAGTGTAAGCAACCTCGTTATTCTGCCATAGTTTACAACGTCATCTGCAAAGAAGTCATCGGCGTTTGAAACAAAGACGAGGAAAAAAGTGTTCGGGATTGAAACAGTTTACTAGACTAGTGAATAACACATCTTGTTGTTTGAGTATTTGACTTACCTATCTAGCCAACATCGTGTTATCGACCTTTGGTGAAAGATAGAAACTAAATATATTCAACGCTATATTCATCGGCTCACTGTGAACGTGTGTCAAGTCGACAGTTGCTTGTCTCAGTATCAAGTCGCTAGTGAACATGCCTAAAAATACAAAGATGTCAACTAGGCAATCATCTGAGAACCACTTATGTGCAACTTGTGGGAAAGGTTTCACTGAAAGGCGCAGTCTGCTTCGCCATACTCGGACCAGTCACAGTACCAAGGAGCAAGTGTATTCGTGTCACACTTGTGGTCATAAGTTTAACAGAAAGACAATCTACAACGTCACATTACAAAGGAACACACTACACCAGAAGTATGACCCAGTGTAATACCAACAGACGCTTCAACACCCGCTTCAGCAACACTACGTAAGAGACATGTGGCTACTAATAGTGATGTGGCAGTCAGCGAGAAGAAGACTAAACAAGACGAAAACTCCCAGCCAGTCAGTGACACACAACCTAAGGATGAAGCGGCTTCTTTACACACTCTTCCAGATGATATTAGACAAGTATACACCGACAACTGGAGTAGTATCAAAACACATCACAAAATAAACAAATATATGTCTGTCTATACATTTTATATTAGCCCACACACAATCCACCCTAAAGACTGGGCATCTACCTTGAACAAGATCTTTACCATTCAAAAGAGCATATTCAAAATCAACTTTAGTTATCATATAGTCCTTAGGCACAGCGAAACAGACGCTCTTCGATTGTATCACGCATCTTCAAATAATGCTTCTGTCTTAGAACTTCCACAACTAATCAAAAATAGACAAGACTTTGACGATTTTATCAAAATAGTACACGAACATGACGTTCTTACCTACGCTATGCAACAACGTCCAAATACCAAATACACTACAGAGACGATTCCAGCTATATGTTTTTATGTCTATCATATCCCAGAATTCCGGCTTGTTTAATAAATAACGCCCCTTTTATGACCCACGTTAGGCACCACTGTGCATGATCATACTAGATATAACATTCCATATTTAACCATCCGTTTTGTATACTGTTCCTTTTTGTGTGTGTAAACTTTGCTGGAAATACTGTAAAATAAACAGTTTTATGTATTATAAGTGCGTTCACTTGTTGGTTTTTAGTGTTGACGGTACATATGAGTGTCATGTGGTGAGCGGGTGTTACATGTTGATGGCCAAGTGAAAAAATATCTCAACCATACTTATGAAAAGGAGAAAATGTGTTAACCTAACGGGAAAAACATTGGCGAAGTGAAGAAATATCTCAGCCATTCTTATAAAAATTAGGAAAATATGTTAACCTAAGGAGAAAAATATTGCCCAAGTAAAGAAAAAATTTACACAAAACTTATAAAACTTAGGAAAATGTGTTAACCTAAGGAGAAAAATATTGACCAAGTGAAGAAAAAATTTACACAAAACTTATAAAACTTAGGAAAATTTGTTAACTAAATGTGAAAAAATATTTCTCAAGTGAAGAAAAATTTACACAAAACGTATAAAACTTAGGAAAATGTGTTAACCTAATGAGAAAAATATTGCCCAAGTGAAGAACAAATTTACACAAAACTGATAAAACTTAGGAAAATTTGATAACTAAATGTGAAAAAATATTTCCCAAGTGAAGAAACATTTACACAAATTAGGAAAATGTTACCCATATTAGGAAAAATATTGGCCAACGTATGAAATATCTCGAACAAATTTACAAAGAGTAGGAAAACATGTCGACCAAAGTAGGAAAATTGTTCGTCAAATGTGAAAAATATTGGGCAAGTAGGAAATCATGTTAACCAAAAGTGAAAACTATTGACCAAGTAAAGAAACTTCTCGTCCAAACTCATAAAAAGTAGGAAAATTTGTTAGCCAAATGGGAAAAATGGTGGCCAAATACAGAAATATCTCGACCAAACTAATAAACATTAGGAAAATGTGCTAGCCAAAGGTGAAAAATATTGGTCAAGTAAAGAAATATCTCAGCCGATTTATAACAAGTAAGAAAACATGCTAGTAAAATCAAGAAATATGTCGACCGAAGTAATACAATAGGCAAAACGATGGACAAACTTATAAAGATGTCGACCGTTATAAAAATATGTGTTACCCAAATTAGGAAAAATGTTGCCCAAGTGAAGAAATATCTCAACCATACTTATGAAAAGGAGGAAAATGTGTTACCCAAATTAGGAAAAATATTGCCCAAGTGAAGAAATATCTCAACCATACTTATGAAAAGGAGGAAAATGTGTTAACCAAATGGGAAAAATATTGGCGAAGTGAAGAAATATCTCATCCATTCTTATAAAAATTAGGAAAATGTGTTAATCTAAGGAGAAAAAATATTGACCAAGTAAAGACAAATTTAAACCAAACTTATGAAAAGTAGGAAAATTTGTTAACCAAAGGGGAATAAATATGGGCTAAACTATGAAATATGTTGACCCAAGTAAGAAAATATGTTAGCCAAATGGGGGAAAATGTTGGCCAAAACATGAAACATCTTAACCAAACTTATAAATATCTCGTGTAAACTTTTAAATAAGTAGGGGGAAAAAATATTGCTTCTGTAGTTATGTCAAAAGTATCTTGAACTTTTATCTGAACAGACATTTCACAAGACATAATCATCAACGTCAACACTTTCCCTCTTTTACATTGCCGAAAGTTTCAACTTACCATTCCAACGTATCTGCTAAAGACGCACTTATACATACTAATCACCCATCTCTTCACACTCTTTGTTCTTTCTTTCTAACACAATGTGTCTCTGTCTTTCATAGATAACTTCACAACTTTTCCATGTCACATCACCAAGATACTCCAAACCTTCGTTGCACATGAGTTCTAATGAAACAGTCATAACAACATTTATGGTAATGCAATATGTGGCTCCACCTGGGATAGTTTCCATATCATCTGAGTATTCATCAGCAAAGAGCTATTACCCATGGCTGGCATCTTCAACTTTCTATACCACAATGACTTCTACACTAACCTTCCATTGTTCCATCTTTCAACAATACAAAGGGTGGTCTCGAAGTTTAGCTAACATAACATTTTGTACTTTGTCCACCGCTTTCACACTTTGTCATTTCACAGCTGCAATAACGACAAGTCTGCAACCAACACTGTCTGTTATGAAATCGACCTTTCTTAAAACCACGTCTGTCTTAATGAGCCCTTGAATACCCTCTACCAGATCTTATAACCGACTTTCAACGTTTCATACCAAATAACATTAACACTCTCTTTGATTACAGAACAACCGATTTTCTGCTGACTAGGCAGGTTTCCCAATCTAATGGAGATACATCACCTGTCCCCCTAACATACTAGGCGGTATTCTAGACAATGAATATGGTCATCAACCATCACCCCTAAGAAGAACTTGAAAACAGCAACAGAGATTGGGTTCCTGAGACGAATTCCTTGGACTACCAGAGTAACTAACGCTGATCGCCTAAAAGAGCCTACAAAACATAGAGCCTTATATACATCAAACACAACAAACTTTTTCTTACTAACCCTAACTATACATCATCTAACCCTAACACTAACCCTAACCCCTAACCCTAACTCTAACCCCTAACCCTAACCCTAACTATACATCAAACACAACAAACTCTGACATAGATACAAACCAGTGTTAGAAATGGTAAAAGTTAAAATTTAATTAAAATTTAAAACTAATAAATCGCAATTTTATTGCGCGCTTCACTTAATTTACAGATATAGGCTAGGTATATGTATAGGTTAGGTATAGGACGTATAGCAAGCTTACATCTTACGCAATAAAATTGCGATTTATTAGTTTTAAATTTTAATTAAATTTTAACTTTTACCATTTCTAACACTGTTTTGTATCTATGTCAGAGTTTGTTGTGTTTGATGTATAGTTAGGGTTAGGGTTAGGGTTAGGGGTTAGGGTTAGTGTTAGGGTTAGATGATGTATAGTTAGGGTTAGTAAGAAAAAGTTTGTTGTGTTTGATGTATATAAGGCTCTATGTTTTGTAGGCTCTTTTAGGCGATCAGCGTTAGTTACTCTGGTAGTCCAAGGAATTCGTCTCAGGAACCCAATCTCTGTTGCTGTTTTCAAGTTCTTCTTAGGGGTGATGGGTATGACCATATTCATTGTCTAGAATACCGCCTAGTATGTTAGGGGGACAGGTGATGTATCTCCATTAGATTTGGAAACCTGCCTAGTCAGCAGAAAATCGGTTGTTCTGTAATCAAAGAGAGTGTTAATGTTATTTGGTATGAAACGTTGAAAGTCGGTTATAAGATCTGGTAGAGGGTATTCAAGGGCTCATTAAGACAGACGTGGTTTTAAGAAAGGTCGATTTCATAACAGACAGTGTTGGTTGCAGACTTGTCGTTATTGCAGCTGTGAAATGACAAAGTGTGAAAGCGGTGGACAAAGTACAAAATGTTTATGTTAGCTAAACTTCGAGACCACCCTTTGTATTGTTGAAAGATGGAACAATGGAAGGTTAGTGTAGAAGTCATTGTGGTATAGAAAGTTGAAGATGCCAGCCATGGGTAATAGCTCTTTGCTGATGAATACTCAGATGATATGGAAACTATCCCAGGTGGAGCCACAGATTGCATTACCATAAATGTTGTTATGACTGTTTCATTAGAACTCATGTGCAACGAAGGTTTGGAGTATCTTGGTGATGTGACATGGAAAAGTTGTGAAGTTATCTATGAAAGACAGAGACACATTGTGTTAGAAAGAAAGAACAAAGAGTGTGAAGAGATGGGTGATTAGTATGTATAAGTGCGTCTTTAGCAGATACGTTGGAATGGTAAGTTGAAACTTTCGGCAATGTAAAAGAGGGAAAGTGTTGACGTTGATGATTATGTCTTGTGAAATGTCTGTTCAGATAAAAGTTCAAGATACTTTTGACATAACTACAGAAGCAATATTTTTTCCCCCTACTTATTTAAAAGTTTACACGAGATATTTATAAGTTTGGTTAAGATGTTTCATGTTTTGGCCAACATTTTCCCCCATTTGGCTAACATATTTTCTTACTTGGGTCAACATATTTCATAGTTTAGCCCATATTTATTCCCCTTTGGTTAACAAATTTTCCTACTTTTCATAAGTTTGGTTTAAATTTGTCTTTACTTGGTCAATATTTTTTCTCCTTAGATTAACACATTTTCCTAATTTTTATAAGAATGGATGAGATATTTCTTCACTTCGCCAATATTTTTCCCATTTGGTTAACACATTTTCCTCCTTTTCATAAGTATGGTTGAGATATTTCTTCACTTGGGCAATATTTTTCCTAATTTGGGTAACACATTTTCCTCCTTTTCATAAGTATGGTTGAGATATTTCTTCACTTGGGCAATATTTTTCCTAATTTGGGTAACACATATTTTTATAACGGTCGACATCTTTATAAGTTTGTCCATCGTTCTGCCTATTGTATTACTTCGGTCGACATATTTCTTGATTTTACTAGCATGTTTTCTTACTTGTTATAAATCGGCTGAGATATTTCTTTACTTGACCAATATTTTTCACCTTTGGCTAGCACATTTTCCTAATGTTTATTAGTTTGGTCGAGATATTTCTGTATTTGGCCACCATTTTTCCCATTTGGCTAACAAATTTTCCTACTTTTTATGAGTTTGGACGAGAAGTTTCTTTACTTGGTCAATAGTTTTCACTTTTGGTTAACATGATTCCTACTTGCCCAATATTTTTCACATTTGACGAACAATTTTCCTACTTTGGTCGACATGTTTTCCTACTCTTTGTAAATTTGTTCGAGATATTTCATACGTTGGCCAATATTTTTCCTAATATGGGTAACATTTTCCTAATTTGTGTAAATGTTTCTTCACTTGGGAAATATTTTTTCACATTTAGTTATCAAATTTTCCTAAGTTTTATCAGTTTTGTGTAAATTTGTTCTTCACTTGGGCAATATTTTTCTCATTAGGTTAACACATTTTCCTAAGTTTTATACGTTTTGTGTAAATTTTTCTTCACTTGAGAAATATTTTTTCACATTTAGTTAACAAATTTTCCTAAGTTTTATAAGTTTTGTGTAAATTTTTTCTTCACTTGGTCAATATTTTTCTCCTTAGGTTAACACATTTTCCTAAGTTTTATAAGTTTTGTGTAAATTTTTTCTTTACTTGGGCAATATTTTTCTCCTTAGGTTAACATATTTTCCTAATTTTTATAAGAATGGCTGAGATATTTCTTCACTTCGCCAATGTTTTTCCCGTTAGGTTAACACATTTTTCTCCTTTTCATAAGTATGGTTGAGATATTTTTTCACTTGGCCATCAACATGTAACACCCGCTCACCACATGACACTCATATGTACCGTCAACACTAAAAACCAACAAGTGAACGCACTTATAATACATAAAACTGTTTATTTTACAGTATTTCCAGCAAAGTTTACACACACAAAAAGGAACAGTATACAAAACGGATGGTTAAATATGGAATGTTATATCTAGTATGATCATGCACAGTGGTGCCTAACGTGGGTCATAAAAGGGGCGTTATTTATTAAACAAGCCGGAATTCTGGGATATGATAGACATAAAAACATATAGCTGGAATCGTCTCTGTAGTGTATTTGGTATTTGGACGTTGTTGCATAGCGTAGGTAAGAACGTCATGTTCGTGTACTATTTTGATAAAATCGTCAAAGTCTTGTCTATTTTTGATTAGTTGTGGAAGTTCTAAGACAGAAGCATTATTTGAAGATGCGTGATACAATCGAAGAGCGTCTGTTTCGCTGTGCCTAAGGACTATATGATAACTAAAGTTGATTTTGAATATGCTCTTTTGAATGGTAAAGATCTTGTTCAAGGTAGATGCCCAGTCTTTAGGGTGGATTGTGTGTGGGCTAATATAAAATGTATAGACAGACATATATTTGTTTTATCTTGTGATGTGTTTTGATACTACTCCAGTTGTCGGTGTATACTTGTCTAATATCATCTGGAAGAGTGTGTAAAGAAGCCGCCTTCATCCTGGGTTGTGTGTCACTGACTGGCTGGGAGTTTTCGTCTTGTTTAGTCTTCTTCTCGCTGACTGCCACATCACTATTAGTAGCCACATGTCTCTTACGTAGTGTTTGCCTGAAGCGGGTGTTGAAGCGTCTGTTGGTATTACACTGGGTGATACTTCTGGGTGTAGTGTGTTCCTTTGTAATGTGACGTTGTAGATTGTCTTTTCTGTTAAACTTATGACCACCAAGTGTGACACGAATACACTTGCTCCTTGGTACTGTGACTGGTCCGAGTATGGCGAAGCAGACTGCGCCTTTCAGTGAAACCTTTCCCACAAGTTGCACATAAGTGGTTCTCAGATGATTGCCTAGTTGACATCTTTGTATTTTTAGGCATGTTCACTAGCGACTTGATACTGAGACAAGCAACTGTCGACTTGACACACGTTCACAGTGAGCCGATGAATATAGCGTTGAATATATTTAGTTTCTATCTTTCACCAAAGGTCGATAACACGATGTTGGCTAGATAGGTAAGTCAAATACTCAAACAACAAGATGTGTTATTCACTAGCCTAGTAAACTGTTTCAATCCCGAACACTTTTTTTCCTCGTCTTTGTTTCAAACGCCGATGACTTCTTTGCAGATGACGTTGTAAACTATGGCAGAATAACGAGGTTGCTTACACTTCGGATGCGTCAGGGTAAGAATCTGGCTGATAATTCTTACAAGGCAGTTGTGAATGTCCAAAAATTGGAAGAAAGAGCCGCAAAAGCTGTAGGTCCGTATATGGCTGATAGTCCGTGGATACTGAGACAAACGGTAAATGGCAAACTTTCTAAACTTGAAGGCAAATAGTCATTGAATAATCACAAAACTGAAGATCCAATCTTTCGTCGTTCTTGTGTACATCACAAAGTGAGTGAGAGGTAGTGAGTTGGATATATATTACATACAGTAAGCCCCGCCCACCTTATAGTTGCCAGCCAATCAATGCTTGTCTAACATAAAATGTGGGTCAATTCTAAGACAATTACCCTGATTGGTTGTAGACACAATGTGAACAGCCAATCAATGCTTGTCTAACATAACATGTGGGTCAATTATAGGACAATTACCCTGATTGGTAGTATACAACAAGTGAACGAAGGAATGTAGTGGTATGCAAACAGGTCAGATACATGATGAAAGACAGACATTGTAGTTATTACCACACACACATTTCTGTTGGTTACAGACATAACTTCACACGAGTTAGGTCCCGTAGCGGACTTGCCGGTATGTTGTATGGTTCATTTGTATGTAACTAATACACCAGCGTATTTCATACCCTTGTGCTTTGTACTTATGTGCTAATGTAACACGGGTGTGTGATATTTTATACATATCACTGTGTTTAATTTACCTTGTAATAATGTACTTGAATTCTTTCAACTACTTCCTATTTAGTACTATATTTATATACTGTGATTATGTGTATTGCTTTTTTTTTGTATACATTGTGGTAGTGTATGGCTGTCTTGTGCGATGTTGGTTTACTTCTAACACACTAATACAGACGATCAGAGACATGAAGCTTGACACGGGAAAATGTAGCAAAGAGACTACAAGAAGTAGTTGTCTTTAAGAGGATAGACCAAGCTTCGATATGTTGAAGATAGTCTTTGGTAAGGTGGAAAACATAATGACTAATATAAAGATGTCAATTACAAGGAGAAAAAGAGTGTTCAAGTACTACATAGAACCTATACTATTGTATGAATGTGAAGCGAGGACAATGGGCAGACAAGTTAAAAACCATCTAATGACAGTGGGGATGTGGATTCTGAGTGGGGAAAAATTAACTTGACAACCACATGAAACTCCCTCCAAATAATACAAGGCAACAGAACCAATACATACAGCGTAGCAGACAACAAAGACACCTACACCAGCCCTGTAAGGCAACATACTCTGATAATGTATTACATAACGGCCGCCTCTCCAATACTACACACATTTATAAGTCGTAGTAAATGCGCATACACAAACATACAATACTTCCTAAAGTAGACTCTAACCAAGTTCGCAGTGCAGTTATATAGAGGCATGCCTATTGATCTGATTTGAAATATGTTTGATTATTTTCACACCCGGATGTAATAGGCGACAACCCAGATCACAGCTACGATGCGCTGACAGGGGTGACATGTATCACATAGTACACCCATCCTTTTTTCAAACCCCAATCGTTTTCACTGTCACAAGAATAACGAACTACTGATATTTAAAACAGAGTGGCACATGCTGATACTGTTTGTGATATCTCCTACTCATACCACCGTTTTAACTGCATAAGGACACACACACCTAGCCCATAAACCCCAACCGCCACATATGAGAAAACTCGAGAGTAGTGCTATTGATTTTTATAGGATATTACGACAATAGGTGTTACGCTCTTAATCCTTTTCCAACCTTTATATGAACCTTTATTAATATCGCGAACTATTTGCAAGCCCTGAAGATATCAGTAATAGCAATACCTGACTTGGTCATTACGATGACGATAATCCCTGGATAGCCGTTATGAAGATGAGTATGATTTTTGGCAACACCTGTTGTGATTTTGAATCGTATTCTGATTTTTAAGTTATGTTATATTTTGTGACGCATAGGTACAAGTGTAAAATTTGATGCCTGTGGTTTTCATCAGTGGTGGGACTTGTGGCTGCGGCCGACACGGCCGGACAAAGTGACCCTGGACCCGTATGATAAACTAGACACCCCACACGTTGAATGACTGGCAATTTTACAACGACAAAGTACCAAGAGCTCGAACCTGTCACTTCCACAGTGTCTGGTGGTACCACCTAAACATACTCAGCAACCAGCACACAGCAGCTCCTTTTCTAAATATAGCCGGATTAATAAACACCAGAGCTCTCCATCACAACTAAGTAACAAAAACATTATCAATATTTCTTCTACCACTAGACCTCCCCACTGGGATTCGAACCGAATGATAGTGCTTCAGAAGCGTTTATCTAATTACTCATCCACTCACCCCACCCCTTAACAATGGATATCACAGGTCATACCCACTAAATGCAATAATACCGGTCATCTTTTACTTTTTTAAGGTTTTCATTTTTAATCTGTATGATGATATTGTTTAAACCACTACGGCCCCTCTACGGACTCACTAGTAACCGCCTACCCACTCCTTAACACCGACTTTCGCTAAGCCATACCCATTAAAATCAATACTACTGGCCATTTGATATTTGTAAGGTTTTCATTGAAGCTTCTAAAAGGATATGATGATAGTACTCGGAAGCATTTACCTAGCTACATCGCAACTCACCCATCCCTTAACAACTAACGCCACTAAGACCCGCCGACTACAACCTACGATACCAGGAATAATTAAATTTTAATTTAAAAAAAAAAAAAAAAATTCTTCAAAAAGGGGAGGTAATATCACAAAAACAGACGATTTTTTACTCATGAGTTATGTCCCGCACCTCCTTCTTTGCGCTTACTAAAAACGACAGCACCTACCGGCACCTCCTTCTTTATTCTTAGTAAAATAGGTGCGCACCTTCTCCTTGGGGGGGGGGGGGGGGGATAGACCTCCTACTATCCACGTGAAAAATCACGGCTCTCACCTGGGCATGAACCCGGGACCTCCAGCACTCGAGGTGGACACCATACCTCGAGAGGACACAGCCCCCCCTGGCACAAGAAGTGAAGGTAGCCAGTTCACTTCCTCGTCGCTTGACCTCCATAAACAAATCCTTGCAAATTTTAAACATCGTATGGTGCTCAACTTTGTGAGGCTGGGTCAAACCCCAGGGTTGTACTGGTCGGGGGAAGTACTCCTGCTCTGCTGGGAATTGGACGCGAACCACTGTCTTTGTTGGATAGGAGCACTAATTACTATGCCACCGCGGCTCCATTACTAACTCGATACCAGCTGCCGGCCACGTAACATGTGCTACCAACAGCAACAAAATGTCTCCAACTAACCCATAACTGATGGAAAAGACCTTAGACTTGTAAAAAACATATATTGGAAACAACAAGCTGCCATAAGAGTTGATAATGAAGTAGGCCAATATCAGCCTATTAAGACAAGTGTGAGACAGGGATGTGTAATGTCTCCAGATCTGTTTTCCCTGTACAGTTAAAGTATTTTCAGAAATATTGAAGATATGGAAGGAATCAACATTAGGGGACGATGCATCAATAACATTAGATACGCAGATGTTACAGTCTTGATTGCAGACAATGAACAGGACCTGCAACATTTAGTAGATGCGGTTGGTACACACAGTGAACAACGAGGGTTAGAATTAAATTGTAAAAAGACACAGATTATGGTCGTCACTAGGAAGAACGAAATACCACAATGTAATATACAAGTAAATGGGAATATTCTTCAACAAGTGAATAGGTACAATAATCTCGGAACAGTAATAACATCTGATGGGAGATGCCTTGAAGAGATTAGAACAAGAATCGCCATGGCAAAAGTAGCCTTTAGCAAGATTAAAAACATACTGACCAATAAAAAGATGTCAATTGAAACGAGAAAAAGAGTTTTGAGATGCTACATAGAACCTGTACTTTTATATGGATGTGAAGCTTGGACAATGAGCAGTCAAGCTGAAAAACATCTGATGGCTGTAGAAATGTGATTTCTGAGGAAAATGCAAAGAATATCATGGACAGCCAGAAAGACCAATGAACAAGTCCTCCAAGAAACAAATGAAGATCGTAAACTGATTAGAGATATTAGACGCAGACAGTCCCGCGGGAAGGTTAACCCGGTCAACAAATGCCCGCAGAAGTCGGATGTGTCGGCCTAACGGCGCAAGAACGCAGCTCTGCTGTAAACAGGCATAACGCAATCACATCCGAAAAAAAACCTCCGGATGAACGAAGAAGAAGAAGAAGAAGACGCAGACAGTCAAACTTGTTTGGGCATGTTATGAGAAGAAATGAATTGGAGAACTTGGTGACAACTGGTAAGATCGAAGGGAACAGACCAAGAGGAAGACCTAGAAGCAAATACCTGGATGGCTTGGCCTCGTGGCATGGTCGAGACAGAAACACTAAGCTGATCCACGACTCTGGTGATCGAGTGAGATGGCAGAACCGCCCATGCTTACCGGCATAGCACATGATGGATGGAACCCATAACTCTCAACAATGGACCATGATTTCGCCCAGAGTTACGACCCTGACTCCTAGTTAGTTGCGTGTCCTTTACAAGAAGTTGCAATTAACCCCAGCATTTAGTGGCGGTATGTGATTTATCGGAAAATTTTACCTTCAGAAGTTTATCATTGCTTTCTGAACAGCTGGC
Organism: Cepaea nemoralis; assembly: GCA_014155875.1. Taxonomy (NCBI): domain Eukaryota; kingdom Metazoa; phylum Mollusca; class Gastropoda; order Stylommatophora; family Helicidae; genus Cepaea; species Cepaea nemoralis. The sequence goes on along the minus strand of JACEFZ010003765.1, from coordinate 24,656 downwards.
AATATGACGACATCAGTAGGTGTACCGGCAACGAGCTAGAGAAACTAGCAGACATGTACAATAACAGTATAGGGAGTGCTAGCATCAGGGAGGAATGGTTACACAGCTATCTGATTCCCTTGCCCAAGTCTGGCAAAGACCAAACAAAAATTCAGGGATATTAAGTAATATCCATTCAGCATACGATAGGCAAGCTGCTGGAGAAGTTAATTCCCAGAAAAATATCAAGCCAGCTAGAGAGGCAAGGTGTTTTCCCACGTACCCTGGGAGGGTACCGTCCAAAAAGAGAAATCTGGACCAATGCAGCAGTTTTTGCCCATGATGTCAATGAAGGTTTCCACTCAGGCATTGAAACCTTTGTTGCAGCGATTGATCTTGAGGACGCGTACAACAGAGTACCATTGAGTGTTTTAATGCTTCAGCTTCTTGAACTCAAGATAAGTCCTTTCCTCCTTAGTTGGATCGCTGCAGCCCACTTCCAACGAAAAGTAGATTTTAGATGTGGCAGTTGGACTCCGGAACGAACAACAATGTATCCTGGCCTACCACAGGGATCACCATTATCTGCGGTGCTGTTCAACGCCTACACTGTGAGAATCACCAGCGAACAAATCATAGGACCGGAGAGGACATTGTCGTATGCAGACGATGTGTTAGTGTATCGTCAGAAGATCAGGTTGCCGTGGAACTACAAACCGAACTCAATCGCATAAACACTTGGTGTGTTGAAGCTGGGGCAATGGTCAACCCAACAAAGGCAACAGTGACATGGTTCTCTTTGAATAACCATATTGTCAACACCACAACGCCAACTGTAAATCTGGGTTCAGAGACGGTGGAAAGAACGCAGGCAATGAATTACCTGGGGATATGATTTTATCGAAGCCTAGCTTATACTGAGCACGTAGACCAGTTCATAACAAAGGCCATGCGGGTTTACCTGCGATGCGGGTGATGGCGGCGGCAAACTGTGAGCAGCGCCATTTATGTATTCTTTACGAGAGTCTGGTCCTTTCTATTTTGGAGTATGCGATGGCTATCCTGACTCTCAGCCACAAGCAAATAGAAAGAATCGAAAGGATACAGAACGAAGCTATGCGCATTATTCTTGGATGTACAAGGGATATAGCATGCAGGGCGATGATCTACCTTCTTGATTTTCCAACCAGGAGGGACAGAATACAAATTTGCCAAGCACGTGCCTATCCCAGAGTCAACAAAAACATACAACATCCACTGCATAGCGAGATTAAGAAGGTAAAGGGCAGCAGGTTAAAAAGAGGCAAGTCGTGGATGGGTCAAGCCGATGACATTCTTCAGCAGGTGTGTTCACTTGAGGACTTAGAACCTGGCGAGGAGTGGGTACAAGTGCCAACAGAGTTATGTACGTCCTTTTCAGTGTGCATCCAACTAGACAGTAAGTGCAGACAAGAACGTCCAGCTGCTGTGAAGGTGGAAGTTAAAGCTCTGATTTTCGTGAATTCTTTAGAGGATGATGCCGTCATTTACACGGATGGGTCGGTCATCCGAGGAATGAGAAGTTCATGGGCCTTTACGACTCAGGCCAGAGGGAAAACTGTGAAGGAAGAGTCTGGCGCTTTTGCTTTGACCACAAGCAGTATGACTATGGAAGCCATGGCAGTAAGTAAAGCAATAACATGGCTCGAGACACAGACATTCGATCGGGCATGTGTCCTTAATGACTCAATGAGTATTCTCAGGAGGATAGAGGTGGGGTGGGTCCGAAGAGAGTGGCTGCTGTCTCTGGAGCGGTCACGGCTGGCAAAGATTAGTTTCATCTTCGTGCCAGAAGCATGCGGGGTGTACAAGGAAATGAGCAGGCTGACAGGGCTTGCAGGTAGGGCTACTGTGGAAAGCGGACGAGCCATGGATCAGGCAGACATTCTGAATGCTCTACGTGAAGTAAGTCGTTTATGAGAACCAAGCGATGACTGGGAATCTACAACCATGATCTGGCTGTGAGAACAGCAAGTTAAAAGAGGTGTGACCAAACAAGAACACTGCGCAGGAAGCTAAAGAAGAGTATTAAACCAACACAGAACTGGTGTCGTGAGCAGCTAAACGCTGCGGGATTTGCTGAGGAAGGGATCCGAGCACTTATGGACTGAATGGTTCGATGTGCAATGAGGATGATCTGTCGACTAACTAACTAACTAACTAACAGCTGGCACCTCATACCACATAAATAAAATAGGTATGTTTCCTAAAGAAACATATTCATTCCATCATTGGCACCTTGCCGTCTTGACAGACGATAGCTTGTGCTTCAAAAAGGCATAATAACTTTTACCCATGGCGGTGGCGAATGTGACCGATAACGCCAATTCCGCGCTGTAAATGTTCGTTCACAGTGGGTGCATATGAACATATGGTCATTTCCGCCATCATGCGCCATCTTACGTCTCACACGCTCGGTGTGTGACTTATCCGCAATAAATTTCTCTTTTGTCTTTATTCTATTGCTGATGTTTGCTCTCCATGCAACACGTTCAGCGGCGACTTGCTCCCAATGTGCATTATCAGTGCCTGTATCAGTCATGTCCCGTTTACAATCATCTTTGTATCGTAGTAGAGGCCGACCCTGAGATCTCTTACCCATCTGTAATTCACCAAAAAAGATGTCCTTTGGTATTCTACCATTATCCATCCTTCTAAGATGTCCTATCCATCTAAGTCTACGAAGACTGAGCATGGAATAAACCGTCACACAACCTGATCTTTCCAATACTTCAGTATTTGTGATTTTTTCTTGCCACTTAATACCAAGAATTCTTCGCAGACACCGCATATGAAAGCTGTTTAAACGTTTCTCTTGGTGTGAGTAAGTTGTCCAGGTTTCACTGCCATAAAGAAGAGTACTAAGGACACAGGCTTGATAGACAAGGACTTTTCTTTTGGCAGTAAGCTTCCTGTTCTCCCAGACTCTTTTTCTTAACCTGTTCATTGTTGTTGCTGCCTTACCAATCCGGATGTTGATTTCCTGATCTAGGGATAATTTGCTATGTACCACTGATCCTAGATATGTAAAATGGTCTACCATCTCTAGTTCGGCGTCCTCAATAAAGATTGATGGTACCCCATGTGCACCTTGTGACATAATCTGTGTCTTCTTTTTGCTAATTGTTAAACCAAATTCAGAACAAGCATTGGAGAATGCAGATAGTAGACATTGTAATTCTTCCTCAGAGTGGGTCAGAGCAGCATCATCTGCAAAAAGCAACTCTCTGATCAGTACCCTCCTAATTTTGGTCTTGGCCTTCAATCTCTGAGCATTGTAGAGGCCGCCATCTGAGCGTGAGTGAATGTATATACCACCATCCTGATCACGAAAGGCATATTTCAGTAGAAGTGAAAAGTATATTCCAAAGAGGGTGGGAGCTAGTACACAACCTTGCTTAACTCCACTCTTGATTTCAAACTCTTCAGAAGTTGCACCATCAAACTTGATTATACCCTTCATGCCTGTGTGGAACGATTCCACAATGGACAGAAGAGTTGGTGGGCAGCCAATCTTCTTTAGTGCCTTGAACAGACCCTCACGACTGACCAAATCAAATGCCTTTGTGAGGTCGATGAAGGCAATAAACAGTGGTTGATTCTGTTCACGGCATTTTTCTTGCATTTGTCGCAATGAGAATATCATATAAATGGTAGACCGGTTCTGTCGAAAGCCACACTGTGATTCGGGGTAGACTTGATCTCCTAGGACTTGAAGTCTGCGCAGAACAATTCTGGCAAATACTTTTCCAACAATACACAGAAGTGAGATACCCCTATAGTTGTTGCAGTCGCTCCGATCGCCCTTGTTCTTGTACAGTGTTATGATGCTTGAATCTTTGAAATCCTGTGGGACTTGTCCTTCTCGCCAGCATAGCTCTATTAGCTGGTGGATCTGTAGAGTGAGTGTGTCTTTCCCACTCCTGATAACCTCTGTTGGAATCCCATCCTTACCTGGAGCCTTGCCAGATGCAAGTTCATTTATTGCACACTTAACTTCTGTTATGGTGGGAAGAGTGTCCAGGTGGTCAAGAGTTGGTAGAGCCTCTATGGCGTTGAGGGCATCATCCGCTAGTTTGGTCTCACTTGAGTAAAGCTCCAAATAGTGCTCTACCCATCTGTCCATCTGCTGTTTCTTATCAGTTATGATTTCTCCAGTCAAGGTTTTCAATGGTGCACTTCTTTTGATCATTGGACCACAGGCTTTCTTTATTCCTTCATACATGCTTCTGATGTTTCCCTTATCACTTGCGATTTGAATGGACTCACATAACTTGATCCAATAATCATTTGCACACTGCCTGGCAGCCTTTTGCACATCCTTCCTAGCTTGCTTTAGCTCACTCAGAGTGTTACGCGTTGGTCTTTCCTTGTTTCTTAAGAGAGCTATCTTCTTCTTATCAATCAATGGCTGCAGAGTCTGGCTGTTTGCCGCAAACCAGTCCTGCCTCTTATGATCCACAGTGCCGTAAACCCCTACGGCAGTTTTATAAAGAGTTTCCTTAAGTTGACCCCACTTTTCACTTACTGTACAATTTTCTGGTGTATCAGTGAAAGCGTCTTCAAGTTGCTGTTGAAACTGAAAGCACTTTTCAGGATCTTGAGTGTTAATAATATTAATCCTGGGGCTAGATTTGTGTTTAGCTGTGTAGATTCTCTTTGGTTTCAGTCTAACCCTTGCAACAACCAAAGAATGATCCGTATCACAGTCAGCACTGTGGTAACATCGAGTCAATGATATATGGTTCAGATGTTGTCTCCGTGTGATGATGAGGTCCAGCTGGTGCCAATGGCCAGATCTTTGATGTTTCCATATGACCTTATGTAGCTCTTTTGTTTTAAAAAAGGAGTTTGTAATACATAGGTAATTTCTGGTGCAATGCTCCAGCAGCCTTTGCCCATTTTCATTCATGCGACCGATGTTGTATTTTCCAAGGCACACTGGCCATGAACTCGAGTCCTTGCCCACACGAGCATTGAAATCACGGAGCATATAAATGTAGTCTTATTTTGGAACTGCCTTGATCACGGAGTCTAACTCCTCATAGAACGAATCTTTCACATCATCAGAGGAATGGAGTGTCGGTGCATATGCAGTAATAATGGTGGCAAAACCACAAGAGGTTGCCAAGCGCAGGAATAATAGTCTTTCATTCCGCCTGCTGGAATTTCAATCATTCCCATTAGCGAATTCTTCAGTGCAAAAACCACATCGTGTTGCCTTTTTTCTGCCTGCTCTCTACCCTTCCAAAATAAAGGTGTAATTTTTTTCCCTGAGTGACCCTTCCTCGGCGAGGCGAGTCTCCTGCAGGCCAGCAATATCAATGTTAAGACGATTGAGTTCGGCATCAATCACAGCCGTTTTTCTCACATCGTCAATATTGCTCAAGTCAGTCGAAAATACTGGACACATGGTTCTCACGTTCCAGGTTGTAAGCCGTAGCTTGAGGTTTCTATTTTCTTTATATTAGTACCTTGTGCATCGGTTTTACAGCCTGCGATTCAGATTTTGTCCTAGCCCCAAGCACCCACTGAAGCAGGTAGGCTTTGGCGGATCAGCACCCAACTGGCCGGGGGCTGCCCAGCTTGAGGCGGGCGGTAGCTGATCAGTGACACTGTGGTATAATAAAAACGTCCCTACCCTTTCCTATTTATGGACTCCCTTAAAATTACACAAACCCTTACAATTACTGTTTAAGTAACTTACTTAATGTAGGAGAAAATAAAACAGCGATAGACTGACTGTGGCAGCTAATTAATTTGGCCTTATTTTGGCCTACATACCTGGCCAACAGTCGTCGACTGATTGTAAAACAAAGGCCAGTGTAGCCATTTTGGTCAGTACGACGACAAAGAACAGACATGTAAAAGTTTTCCCTTCGGGGAGAAGGCATGTTGCCTTTTAAAACCATGATTCTCTTCAAGCTATTGGTATGTTATCTACATGATTAAGATATATTTATGTATTACCTAGACCAGTATGTTTAATTAAGAATTAGTTACAATTCTCTTAAACCAGGCTGGATGATGTTTACTAAGGAAACACAGGTGGGCGCCACGCTGTAATTTTTCCTATGTCTTACAATTTCAAATCCATATGTTAATATCTTGTATAGGCATTATGAACTTATATCTCACTAGTAGTGTTATAATCTATGAATATTGTGTGTACTGTAAAGTATCAACTCTCATGTCTGAAACACATTCTAGAGATTTTCTCAATGTAGGAGCAGACCCCTGATTCATGCTTCATAGTAAAGAACTAGTGTCTGTCAATTTCATATTCCTATGTTAAAACTTCTAGGCACTGTGAACAATATCTCACTATTTATGCTTAGAAATCTGCAAATAATCTATGTACTATAGAAAGGTGTTTTATCCATGCGGGGACATACAAATGATTACGCATATTCCTGACTCGTACTTAGTCAGGGGATAAAATATTTTGCCACATTATAATCTGTAACTTGGAAATATAGTGCTAAATTTTAGTACCATTCTTTTGTTAACAGATTAGTAACCACTCCATATGAGGGTGAACATATAATCATTTCATAAAATAGTGTTAGGGACAGGCCATGTTTGAATATAAATTCATGAACAATTAAACGCGTGATGTAAATGTATGTTCGGATAGGATTCACTCCGCATCGCCTCACCGTAGTAGAAACAGAAGCGAAGATTGATGTGAATAAATTGCTTGCAATATTCAGAAGACTGGACCATGCGGCATAAGTTATTCTTATAAATACCCTCCGAATAATAGCAGTCATTGGCAAAACATATCACAGCGATTACTATCCTCATGTGCTGTACGCAGTGGGGGAAAACAATGGATGTTTTAGTTCATGAAGATAATTCAAAAACCTAGGCTCCCTGCATCATCATTATGATTATTATGTATGATTATCATGTACTTAATATCAGAGAAATGTACATGTATGTTTTTTTCTGGTATGAGAATTTTCTCTGTTCTGATTGTTACTTTTTACTGTGGGAATATACATTTTAATGTTGCACCTTGGGACATGAGGATGTTGATAGAAGAATTCATGTGTATGTCAGTACTTAAAAAGCCAATGGTGAATAGTCTTGACCTAGTGATGATTATAGTGCCGAAATGAAGACGCGGCATTAGAAACCACAGGGATTCTGTATAGGCTATTCTCTTCAAGTAATGAGAGAGACAATATCAACATGTTGGATGGACAGAATGACTTCACCCATCCAATAGTCCCAGTAACAACAGAACAAAATATAAGTGAGAAAATACTTTACTCACTATGAAGAGTCAGAATGGCTCTACTCAGCAATAAGGGACAGTGGAACATGGACACCCACTCCTTTCCCCTTCTCCCCTTGTTGTTTTGTATTTGTGTTTGTAAGTGTGTTGTAAACCTTTTACCATAACACAGTAGGTTAATGCTCGTGTTGTATTCTTGTCATCCCTTTTCTATAGAAGAGAAGCAGGTGGTGGTTGAATTTGGTGGGACTATATCACTAACACTGGATCCTGGGTAAACAGCCAGAAAGTGAATGTCCTAACCATAGTCTGTATCTAGAAATACCCATGGACTGCTGCGCTCAATAGCTCCATAGCGAGCAACAGATAAATTAGCAGACAACTGACGGGGTGAGTGATTAAGTCCTATTTTAGTAGGAACATCCCACATGTGGACTTCAAGATCTAATAATCTACAAAGATGAAGATCAACAGAGTAACGGACAACAGTGTATCGTCTGCTTTACGTCTGAGAAGTATCACCTATAAGCCTTATCACTCAGCAAAATCAGTGAAACTGGGACAATCCTACAAGTTACTAAAACTAGCAACAGTGAAAGCCCTTCAACTGTTGGTTGGATTACCAAGTTAATATCCACAATGGATAAGTCTTCGAAAGAATGTCTCACAGCTGCAACAGTCAAACATGGAATTCAGCTATTCAACACTAAGTTCTGGCTCAATCAAATGGGGAGAAGACACTGAACCACATAAGCCAATACAACCAAGGTACAAACGGATTATCATCTGAAACATAACTACACCAGATTACCTCAAGGTTCCCAAACCTGAACACATAAAAAAAAGACCATATGAAAGCAGTTAGCGGAGTAAATGCCTCTACGCCTGCAACCACAGGAATCCCCTGATGGCCTGCAATCCTGGATATGTGTTGGAATAATATTCTTCAGTCTCATGCCTCAGCAGAATCCTGGAATTAATTCCAGATGAACCAAATGAATAACAAGCAGAATTGTATGTCTACACTGAAAGTAAATACTGAATCAGAACTCTGTGCTGGTCCCATGTCAGCCTAAATGCCAATAACGGTGGAATAGGTTATAGACTGATGACTAGGTGGGTGAAAAATCTGTGGGAACAAAATTGAGATTCGGATATTATAAGCCGAGACGCTGAAAGGTAGGCATCCTTTTCATCAGATATGGTGATATAGGGAAGAACCTTAGTCCAAGACCAAAGATGCATCTCCTGAAGGTATGTCCAACCCAGGCCTCAATTTCACACTGACACCGAGCCGTTCGCAAAGAAGATTCTTGAATTCAGCTCCACGGAGGAGATATGTGGTGAATTTATTTCATAATAAGGATTATAAGTTCCGCAACAAACTTCAGTGGACATTAAACATGACTGTGAGTATTTATTGCTGTCACGGATAAATATGGACATTAACTGCTTTGCAATGGAGAAGAATACCCATCCGCAATGCCTAAATGAACACTATAATTAATTAACTTAATTATTAGTATCAACTGTTTTCATGTGTGTGTGTTTTTTTTTCCTTCTATGACATATAAAGAGTGTTAATGAGGTATAACCAATGATGGTTAAGGTAAATAGTATTTTGACATCAACTCATTATTTTTAAATATGATAATTGTACATGGTGTCAGAAACAAAAATATATATGTTGGGTTTCTGCACCTAGACCAATGTGATTTTATCTAGGTACAATGAGTCGAGTAAGCAGAACCAATTTGTGGTTGTTGTGTTGTTTGTAATAACCTTGTTTTTTTCTGGGGTCACTGGGTACTATATTGTAATAATGCAATGAATCCCATGCCTGTCTGAAAATGCATAGTGTTTATTACACCTATATATATGTAACTACAGATCTTGAGTTAATACCTGAACTGTTTGTCCAAAAGTGTTGTGTACATCAAGTAAATGTGGTGTCCAACAAGTGGTTGCTTATATGTTGTGAGCAATCAATATCCTTCTAGCATCTATAGTTAAGTTAAGGGTGATGAAGTGGGAAGGGAAACCTACACACAGATGCCATTGTTTCAAGGATGGAACTCTTTCCTCCTGGGATTTGTGGTAAATATCCCTGATCACCCTGCATTCTTACCAGTGACAGAGAATCAATAATACCCCCTAGACATTTTAACGAATTATTCTCAGGAATTAAAATCCACATCCCACAGACACCTGTAGGTGTCTCCCACCGTCAGAGGCAACGCGGGGCGCCCCATGTCTACACCAATTGACAGGGACTTATAACCAGTAACAGTTGCCTCTCGCTTTGATTCCGAGACCGGTTAAGACTAGGGATGGAGTTATTGCCTCTCCATAGCACAAAGCCTGGGCTAAAATATAGAGATCATGTGTTGCCCATGCAGCATGATTCCTCTCTCGGCCTGCCTAGTTCACTCCAGAAGAAAGGTAACACCTCTACATCTGGAACAAGACAAGATGCAGAAGCTGCCGGATTAGCAAAGCAATGCTCTAACTGTCCGCCTGTCGGAGCTTCGATCCTAGACCAGCTGCCAACCAAGGCTTAGGGCCTGGTCTGCCCTGCCATGACATTTTGTCTTTAGGTTGCATTTCCTCGCACCAGGGTAAGGCTTGTACCCTCCCAATTGCGCTCTTCCGCCCGAAGCCGTTGGCACAATGTGGGGTGTCGGGTTTGATAAGCGCCGCCCAACTTTCGGCGCTAACAGAAAGCATGTAGTACCGTCTACTGTTATACGGTAGCTCAGTCATATCTGACTAAGACCTGACACCACAAAGAAGCATATTATAATTAGAAAAACCAACAAGAATAAATGTTCACATACAATCTGACAAGCCAGTTTTTTTTTGTTTTTTTTGTTTAGCATATCCTTTACAGGACTTAGCTGTCAACAGCAGCATCTTTCAGCTGTATGTTGATCTCTTGGCAAGACTACGCTCAGTAGTTTGCCATTGCTTTCTGAGCGGCCGGCTCACATACCCCGTAAGTTACCGATGCGATTCGAACCACTACTGATTTGAACCGTCATCACGTTGCCGACGAGAGTATACGAGATTACGGAGAAAAGTCATAACATCTAAGCCACGAAGCCGGCGACAAGCCAGTTCTGCGGTATATATCAGAGTCTAGCTGGTCATGCGCCGAAGTACAATGTTTCTGCAGCCAGGCGCTGTGGTCATTTGGGGGTGATAAGTTCGAACCCCGGTCGGTAACTATAGCTTTATGTTTGTATGTTGTCTATTGCGTCCTCTAATCCCTACTTGTTTCTTCTACTTCTTTGAGCGGCAAACAATACATGTGAGTTTAAAGTACTGAGTTAGCAACGTACGACTACATATCACTGCCTCCCATATATTTCTAATAATGTAACAAAATACCCACCAAGTCAAATAAAACAGAACCAGAACATTACCGCCATTAGCTGTCCTGAAATTTCACCATAATACACAATATTGGGTTGATAAACAGCGCAATCAATTTGAAAAAATAAGCCATTGTGACAACCCAATCAAACGGCTTCTTTTCGACCTGGTCATAAATCTTACGAGGGGAGATAATTGAAAGACCGCCGCAGCAAGAAAGTGGTAGGAGTTGCCTTTGAAGTGTTATTGAGGTATTGCAAAAGGAGGTATGATGATTGTATTCTACTTTCGCCATTATTTGTGGTGGAATAATATATTTTCCTGAAGGGCCGGGTTTTTCCAGTTTTAGGATTGGGCAATGCAGATTATTGCAAGTAATGGAACGTTTGTTTATTGTATAGACGACGCTGGCATATAAATAAAGAGGCCACAAACAATAAGAACAGCTGAAACCTCAAACCATATAAATAAACGCTTAGCGGTTTGTTCCAAAAGCCGCACATTATAAATAGAATAAATGTCCAAAATGTCATCTACTGCCTTTACTACCTTGCAGTTAGGGCAATGTGGTGGGGGGGGGGGGGGGTGTCTTGAGCCTGAGAAATTACGGCCTCGTAGCTAGCGCGGTCGTAGCGAACTGCATGTTGGAATTTTCTTTTTGCCCCCGACAGAAATAACCAACGTGTATAAATGTTCACTTACAATCTGACAAGCTAGTACTGTAGTATATATCAAACAATATGTTGCCCGATTTATTGTCTGGTATATTCCGCAATTACTGCAGAGTTATATAATACCAGAATAATATAGTTTCGGAGATCATCATCATCAAGTGCCCTGCCAGCTGGCCTAGGCGTTCATGTCTCTCCACAGATCTCGGTCTTTGGTGTTCTCGATCAAATCTGCTGATAATATTCCCTCATGCCACCGTCTCAAATCATCCAGCATCATTTCTCCTGGTCGGCCCCTTCCTCTCTTTTCCTCGATCTTTCCAGTTGTTACAATATTCTCCAATGCCTATCTTCTCATCACATGACAAAAGAAAGCTGTTGGTCTCTTTCTTATTGTTGTAAATAATGTTCTAGTTTCATTAGCCTTATTCAGGCAATCGTCGTTAGTTACTCTTGTAGTCCAAGGAATTCGCAACATTCGTCTCAGGCACCACATCTCTGTTGCCTCTAAGTTCTTCCTAATTTGTTCATTTACATTCCAAGGTCCACTGCCATAAGGCAAAACAGGTTCTATATAGCACTTCAGCACCCTCTTTCTTACATGCAATGATAGTGACTGTGCATAAGATACTTTACATTTTCTGAAATGCAGTATTTATAGATCAGAAGATAATATTAGGAGCGTTCATTTGAAATCCTCTCGTGCCGCACCGCGCAAAATTGTGTACCTTGAACACGACCATGTCAAAGTCATGTGATAAGTACTGACCAATGAATAAAAGAGCCGTGCTTATCGTCCCATTGATGCATAGGTTGTTTCTGTGTGTCGTAATAGTTTCCGTGTGTCTAATAAGCATATGGGGAAAAAACAATTTCTTTGTATTGAATAAGCAGTGTCTTTGTATAGAAGACTTACTTTCATTGCATCAAATAAGCAGTTCATTTATATGAAATGAGGAGTTTATTTATTTTTCTTTGTTTCGGATGCTCTATTTCGTTGCATAGAATAAGCTATTTCTTGGTATTAAATTTTTGCATCAAATAGGCAGTTCAATTGCTTAGGTTAACTACAATATTTGTGCCGAATAAGCAGTTTTTCACATGGAATAAGCAGCATATGTATATGGAGGAATAAGAAGCATGTGTGTATGGTGGAATAAGCAGCATGTGTGTATGGAACAATAAGCAGCATGTGTGTATGGAACAATAAGCAGCATGTGTGTATGGAACAATAAGCAGCATGTGTGTATGGAACAATAAGCAGCATGTGTGTATGGAACAATAAGCAGCATGTGTGTATGGAACAATAAGCAGCATGTGTGTATGGAACAATAAGCAGCATGTGTGTATGGAACAATAAGCAGCATGTGTGTATGGAACAATAAGCAGCATGTGTGTATGGAACAATAAGCAGCATGTGTGTATGGAACAATAAGCAGCATGTGTGTATGGAACAATAAGCAGCATGTGTGTATGGAACAATAAGCAGCATGTGTGTATGGAACAATAAGCAGCATGTGTGTATGGAACAATAAGCAGCATGTGTGTATGGAACAATAAGCAGCATGTGTGTATGGAACAATAAACAGCATGTGTGTATGGAACAATAAGCAGCATGTGTGTATGGAACAATAAGCAGCATGTGTGTATGTAACAATAAGCAGCATGTGTGTATGGAACAATAAGCAGCATGTGTGTATGGAACAATAAGCAGCATGTGTGTATGGAACAATAAGCAGCATGTGTGTATGGAACAATAAGCAGCATGTGTGTATGGAACAATAAGCAGCATGTGTGTATGGAACAATAAGCAGCATGTGTGTATGGAACAATAAGCAGCATGTGTGTATGGAACAATAAGCAGCATGTGTGTATGGAACAATAAGCAGCATGTGTGTATGGAACAATAAGCAGCATGTGTGTATGGAACAATAAGAAGCATGTGTGTATGGAACAATAAGCAGCATGTGTGTATGGAACAATAAGCAGCATATGTGTATGGAACAATAAACAGCATACGTGTATGAAATAAACAACGTATGTGTATGGTATGGAAGGAAAAGCAGCATATGTGCATAGTGGAATAAGCAACATATGTTCATGGAGGAATTAGCTGAATATGTGCATGAGATAAGCAGCTTATGTGTATGGAATAAACAGTATATGTGTATGGTGACATAAGCAGTATGTGTGTATCGAGGAATAAGCAGCATATGTGCATATACCAAGTAGCATATGTGTATGAAATAAGCAGTTTCTTGTATCAACTGAAGTCAAAACTTGGCACAAACTACATGCTTAAAAACAATATTTCACGTGTTCGATTTGAGCCAAATGAGAAAACCAGTAATCGGCAAATCTTTCAAGATGATTTATCTGTATTTGAAACTCAATCTTGGCGCTGCAGGTCTGTTTGATTGTACAATCCTTCATTTGAGGCTGAATTAATGTCACTTCTTCACACAGCAGTGGATTATAGGATTACAGGCGGATTTCTCTATCGAATGATTGCTTCAAGTCTATCTGTGGGATTTGAGTCTCGATGCATGGAAATCAAATGGGGGGAAAGGACGACATGCCGAGGTTGGGTAGGGAGAGTGGATTCGGTAGTTCATCGAATGGATTGTTAGAGTTGTAGCGTTTTAATAGCGAGATAGGTAGGGAAAGGGGAGTTGACAAGCAGACAGATAGACTAGCAAGCAGTCGGACAGACAGACACGTACATAGACTGACATGCAGGCCTGCAGACATACAGAAGGATGATCGGACAAACGGGGACACAGACTGATAGGCAGATCACGTTAATAGATAGGTAGACAGGCAAACATAAGAGAGAGAGTCAGAGACCGAGAAGAAGAAGAAGAAGAAGAAGAAGAAGAAGAAGAAGAAGAAGAAGAAGAAGAAGAAGAAGAAGAAGAAGAAGAAGAAGAAGATAATGATGAAAGAAAGGAAGAAGGAAGGAAGGAGGAGGAAGAATGAAGGAAGAAGGAAGGAAGGAGGAGGAAGAATGAAGGAAGAAGGAAGGAAGTAGGAGGAAGAATGAAGGAAGAAGGAGGGCGAGGCGAAGGCGGAGGCGGAGAAGACGAGGAAGAAGAAGAAGAAGAAGAAGAAGAAGAAGAAGAAGAAGAAGAAGAAGAAGAAGAAGAAGAAGAAGAAGAAGAAGAAGAAGAAGAAGAAGAAGAAGAAGAAGAAGAATAAGAAGAAGAAGAAGGAGGAGGAGGCGGAGAAGGAGGAGGAGGAGAAAGCGGAAGAAGGCGGAAGAAGGAAGTAGAAGTAGAGGAGAGGGGAGGGGGAGAAAAAAAGGAAGTGGAGGCCGATTTGCAGAAAAGGCGGCAGAAATTTCTGCAGA
>JACEFZ010003765.1:0-5000 GCA_014155875.1 Cepaea nemoralis | reverse complement strand
CATGTCCAGTCAAAGCGATCCTTTACAAATCAGCAAACCAGTGTTCAATTTGTGCATTCTAAGGAAGGAAGAGGTGTGGAAGGCCGAGTGGCTAGAATGCCGGACTCTCATTCTGGAGACCTGGGTTCGAATCCTCGGTAAGGTGTGGAGTTTTTTTCTGTCCGGAGCAAAAAGAAAATTCTAACCTGCACAGTTCGCGTCTACAGCACTAGCCATGCGTCCTTAATTCCTCAGACCCCACCCCCCCATCCAACATCGCAAGGTACTATAGGCAGTAAATGACAGTTAAAGAAGGAGATTGGAGTCTGTCTGTCTGTCTGTCCGTCCTTCTGTCTGTCTGTCCATCCGTCCGTACGTCCGCACGTCCGCCCGCCCGTCTATCTCAATCTCTCTCTCCCTCTCATACATATATATATATATATATATATATATATATATATATATATATATATATATATATATATATATATATATATATATATATATATATATATATATATATATATATAAATGCAATGTCTGTCTGTCTGTGAGTCCGTATGTTATTTATGCGTTCGCGAACGGTCCATCCGATTGAGATGAAATTTTCTACACGTTTTCTTCTCATTCCCATGCAGCCATCTGTCATAGTTTGTTAGTTTACAAACAGCTATTTACGTGATAAAATTTAATTTGGTAATTTACATTATAATTTATATATAGCGAGGGGACTTAACTTAAGAAAAGGGACATAACTTTTAGTAGCATTGCTACATATTTTATATATAATTGTTGCATTGTTATCAAAGCTTTATAAAATGTTTGTCTACAGTTATTTACAGGCATATGCGTTATAATATGTAATGATGAAAGCTTTAAGGCATTTTTAAAGTTTTCATAAAAATTATGCATCTATATTAAATACGTGAAAATTTTCTAACTCATCTTTTTATTTTTCTTCGACATCTATACAATCATCCCAGCATTTATTGGCTTTTCGTGATATCTTGGTAAGTTTACGTTCAGTAGTTTCAGATTGCCCTATTTAGTTATTGGGATGAAGATTGTTCTCTTCCAATCTGTTCGCTATATTTCCGGCAACGGGAACGGGATCTTATATGACTACTAATATGAATTAATTGAGACGCTCCCCACCAGGGACTGGGCAAAACCGGGCCGGGTCGTCTTTTACGGGAACGGGAGCAGGGGCCGAATATGAATTAAATGAGATGCTCCCCGCCAGGAGTTGGGCGAAGCCGGGCCGGGTCGTCTTTTTTGGGAACGAGAACGGGGGCATGGGCCGAATATGAATTAAATGAGACGCTTCCCGCCACGGGCTGGGCGAAGCCAGGGCGGGTCGTCTTTTTGGGGAACGGGAACGGGAGTAGGGGCCGAATATGAATTAAATGAGATGCTCCCCGCCAGGGGCTGGGCGAAGCCGGGCCAGGGTCTTTGTTGGGAACGGGAACTGGGGCAGGTGCCGAATATGAATTAAATGAGACGCTCCCCGCCAGGGGCTGGGCGAAGCCGGGGCGGGTCGCTTTTTTTTGGGAACGGGAACGGGAGCAGCGGCCGAATATGAATTAAATGAGATTCTCCCCGGCAGGGGCTGGGCGAAGCCGGGCCGGGTCAGACAGACAGACAGACAGACAGACAGACAGACAGACAGACAGACAGATAGATAGATAGATAGATAGATAGATAGATAGATAGATAGATAAATAGATAGATCCCCGCCAGGGTCTAGCTAGGCGAAGCCGGGCCGGGTCAACTAGTGTGTGTGTGTGTGTGTGTGTGCGTGTGTGTGTATATATATATATATATATATATATATATATATATATATATATATATATATATAATATATATATATATATATATATATATATATATAAGAAAAACTGCAGCGATTATAAGCTCAATGTTTAATAGTTTTACTAGGCAATGTAATTTTAAAATGATTTCAATTTTAAAAAGTTACAAGGTTAAAGATTTAGTGGAAACCAATCAATATATCACAAGAAATGAAATTGTGACATTCTACCTTATTGAGTTTTACTTTAGTGTCAAGTTTCTTTCTTTACATTACTCCACTATTTTTCCAATTTTATATAAATATGACAGTTTCCGTATTCCATACTAAACACCTCGAAAATTTTGACTCGCTGTTTGGTGTTTTCGACCAGATTCGCAAAATGGTCACTCGAGCGAAAACAATGAATGGAATCTTCAGGGAGTCTCCAGAATTTTATTGTGTCTGAAGTGTCCAATTCTGGAATCAGACGAGGTTGTTGTTCGGTAATTGAATGGTTCTTGGTTCGGGTTCGTGCTTAGAAAAATAACACGAATCACTGCATTTGCCGTTATTAGCTCTGTGGTTTGCTCTTTGTTTTCATGACAAAGAATATTACCGGCTTTCTTGTCACGGTGTGTCTGTTTTACAGCAATGAATTGTACAGTATTCGTGACAACGTCAGGCCATTAGGTGGGGTCGCGTTGGGGAAGTTGGAGAAATGTTGATGTGAAGGGGAAAGACAACTAAGATGCAGAGGTCAGCTCGAGAGGAGATATGAAACCTATTACATGATTGTGACAACTGTTGCTGTTTAGTATCACCACTAATAGCAACAACAACCAGAAGAACAAAATAAAATACTAATTACTGTTACTGCTGCTGCTACTACTACTACTACTACTACTACTACTACTACTACTACTACTACTACTACTACTACTACTACTACTACTACTACTATTGCTACTACGGCTATTACTGCTACTGCGGCTACTACTACTGTTGTTATTATTGATGTTATTGTTGCTGCTACTGTCGCTGCTGCTGAAACCACTATTAATCTGCTGTTACTACTACTACTACTACTACTACTACTACTACTACTACTACTACTACTACTACTACTACTACTACTACTACTACTACTACTACTCTACTACTACTACTATACTACTACTACTACTACTACTGCTGCTGCTGCTGCTTCTGCTAAGGCTGCATACAGCCTTGCGTTGGCTTTAATAAAATAGTATGAGTGCTGGTTGTTTAGAAAGCAATGGCAGACTACTTAACGAAAACTTGCCAAAAAATCACGAACAGCCAAAAATAATGGGGTTGACTGCGACATCCTGTAAAGGATACAGAACTAAATGTAACTGATGAGGCTGCTACAACTTCTGCGGCAACTACTACTACTACTACTACTACTACTACTACTACTACTACTACTACTACTACTACTACTACTACTACTATTGCGTCTACTTTTGCTACTGCTGCTGCTACTATTACTACTACTACTACTACTACTACTACTTCTACTACTACTACTACTACTACTACTACTACTACTACTACTGCTGCTGCTGCTGCTACTACTACTACTACTATTACTACTACTACTACTACTACTACTACTACTACTACTACTGCGTCTACTTTTGCTACTGCTGCTACTACTACTACTACTACTACTACTACTACCACTGCTGCCAACGCTGCTGCTACTACTACTACTACTACTACTACTACTACTACTACTACTACTACTACTACTACTACTACTACTACTACTGCTGCTGCTGCTGCTGCTACTACTACTACTACTACTACTACTACTACTACTACTGCGTCTACTTTTGCTACTGCTGCTGCTGCTACTACTACTATTACTATTACTACTACTATTACTACTACTACTACTACTACTACTACTACTACTACTACTACTACTACTACTACTACTACTACTCTTGAGAAGTAAGCCACAAATGTCGTCACACCTGGCAAGAATAAGAACTATACCTGGATTGAGACTGCTCAAAATGTCAAAGAGTCAGCTGGTGAAAGTAGAGCGCATACAGAATGAAGCAATGCGGGTGATTCTGGGATGCACACTGGACACGCCACCAGTGTGTATGCGATACATCGTAGCTTTTCCAACGACTGCCGCAGGCTCAAGATGCTGCAAACTAAATCTTATCTTCGAGTGGCTGTAGACAAGGAACACGTCCTGCATGAAGCCTTGGGTGCAATAGCCTGATTAGAGGAACCCGCAGAAGTCGGATGTGTCGGCCTAACGGCGCAAGAACGCAGCTCTGCTGTAAACAGGCACAACGCAATCACGTCCGAAAAAAAACTGGATGAACGAAGAAGAAGAAGAAGATTAGAGGAACACCATAAATGGCTCAGACAGAGAATACAATCATGGAGGTGTGCATGCTTGAGAATGTTGGGAGATGACAGGAATAGGTCAGAATTCCAGAGGAGAAGCGAGACTTGTGCAGGGTCATAATCTCATCGGATCAGAAGAACAGGGATTGGCTGGCAGGCTGTGCTGAACGGGAGGTGCAACAACTGATACACGACAATTCATGACCAGACGATGTAATCATCTACACATATGGCTATGTGTTAAAAGATAAATAAAATTGTGCATGTGTATTAGCTTTCCCTATTACCAGTGTCCTTCGCCATCAGGCGACCCGCACCGTCTTCCACACCATTATTTGATATTATTTAGTCGTATAGTATCGATGTTTGCATTTTGCCCTTGCGTTTATAATGGATATATTTTATATTGTTGCTGTTCTTAGTTAGCCTTGAATGATGTGTGAATGAAATAATGTATGAAAGAGAGTGATAGAAGGGCAGAATGTTTGACGGGCCTGCGTACCCAATTCTTAACCCTTTCAAAATAAAGTATGTTCGTTCGTTCTTTCGTTCGTCCCCAGGTCAAGGACGATAGGTCAAAATGTTAGTCCAAATGACCGATGTAGGGATTGAACTCCTTAACTCGGCATCAGCACACCGGATGTTTAAGATCGCGCGGTCTTATCCATTCGGCCATGCTGACTTCCGCAACTAGTGGTTTATGGCTTCTTTGTTTAAATTCAGCAAGGACTTACATTTTTTTGTACCACCGTTCACAATAAATATATTTCTTGTACGGGGAATGTAAGTGGCGGTTGGCGTCATTCTGAAACCAAAAAAATTAAAAAAGGTT